>JARHVA010006241.1:605000-797500 GCA_037957365.1 Torreya grandis
AAGACCAATCAACCTATTTATTGAGGCTCTTATTCTGAAGGAAGTTCAAAAGTTTTTAGAATCCAAAATTATGTTCACAATCAGGCATTCTACCTAGGTAGCCAAATTAGTACCAGTCAGAAAGAAAAATGTTGAGATCAGGCTATGTGTTGATTTTAGAAACTTGAACAAGGATTTGGAAAAAGATAATTATCCTCTCCCTTCCCTAGATGAAGTACTTCATATTTAAAATTTTTCTAAAACTAAAGATGTAATTTCATGAACTTATGAGGACTTGAAGATTTTTGATTCAGGAGTTATTACTCATACTATCCCTTTAAAATAATATCATAAAGTGTTTAGGAAAATTCAAAGACCAATAAACCTAGTTATTGAGGATCTTATTTTGAAGGAAGTTCAAAATTTTATAGAATCCAAAATTATGTTCACAATCAGACATCCTACTTATGTAACCAAATTAGTACCAGTCAGAAAGAAAAATGTTGAGATTAGGTTATGTGTTGATTTTAGAAACTTGAACAAGGATTTAGAAAAAGATAATTATCCTCTCTCTTCTCTAGATGAAGTACTTCATATTTAAAATGGTTCTAAAACTAAAGATGTAATTGCATGGACTTATGAGGAATTGAAGATTTTTGATTCAGGAGTTATTACTCATACTATCCTTTTAAAACAATATCATAAAGCTTTTAGGAAAATTCAAAGACCAATAAACCTAGTTATTGAGGCTCTTATTCTGAAAGAAGTTCAAAAGTTGTTAGAATCCAAAATTATGTTCATAATCAGACATTCTACCTGGGTAGCCAAATTAGTACCAGTCAGAAAGAAAAATGTTGAAATCAGGGTATGTGTAGATTTTAGAAACTAGAACAAGGATTTAGAAAAAATATAATTATCTTCTCCCTTCCCTAGATGAAGTAATTCATATTTAAAATGGTTCTAAAACAATGTCCTTTTTAGATGTATTTTTAGGTTATAACTAAGTACTAGTCAAATGTGAGGACAAAATGAATATAACTTTTAACACTAAGTGGGTAATATTCGAATATAGATTAATGCCCTTTGGATTGATAAATGTAGGATATACATTTCAATGTGCCATGGACTATGATTTTCAAGGACTTGTTCACAATTTAATTATTATTTACATGGATTGCCTCACAATATTTTACAAGAACATAACTGATCATGGAGATCATCTAGAGAAAATATCACATCGATGTAGAAAGTATGGAGTGTCTCTGAACCCAAAGAAAATCATATTTGGAGTGATAAAATGAAAACTGATTGGACATATGATCACTAAAGATGGATTTTCCATTGATCTAGAATGAATTCAAGCCATATCAAAAATAGTTCATCCAAACATTAAGAAAGAGTTGAAATCATTCTATGGAAAGATTAATTTTGTAATAAAATTTATCTTTGGTTTTGTAGAAATAGTCAAGCCTTTGAATGTTATGCTCAATAAAAATGAAAAAATTGAATGGAATACTAAATCCAAAAGGTTATTTCAAGATATCAATAAATTTATTACTAAATTTCCAATTCTAATCAGTCTTGATTTCATAAAGGATTTATTTTTATATTCTTTCACTTCAGAGCACACCATAGATACAATACTTACAAAAAAGGGAGAAGACAATGAAAATCCAATTGATTTCATGAGTACTAACTTAAAATATTTAAAATATAAATACTCCATGATAGATAAGCATAATTACGCATTTATTAATGCTATTATCTTAGATCCAGTGTTAAGTTTAATCTTAGACATAATGAATTAGGTGAAAATAGGACTAAGTAGATGTATAAATTACAATAATTTGATTTGGAAATTAAACCAAATAAAATAGTCAAAGGTCATGGAATTATACAACTTATGACTAAGTTAGATCCATGCTTATCAGTAGAAAAAATATATGAAATGTAGGTATCAAAAGGTGAATGATATGACCTGATCATATATTATCTCCCTACAGGTACATTCTCTCCATAATTAAATAGACAATAAAAGCAAGATCTTAGACTCAAATTTTCACATTATATGATAAAGAAAGGAGTTCTTTATAGAATAAATTATGAAGGGATTTACTCAAGGTATGTTTCCAAGGAATAAGTGGATAATATTATTGATAATTTACATTATAAATAGGTAGTGGATACCCTCAAGATATGCTATCACCCACCAAATTTTAATAATGGGATACTACTAGCTTATAATTTGTTAAAGATGCTCATTACCATGTAAGTAAATGTTATGAATACCAAATATTTGGCAAAAGAGAAGTCCACGTAGTTATGATTTTATAGACAATAATTAAGGATAATACTTTTAGGCAATGGGGGTTAGACTTAGTGGGTGTAATCAATCCCAATTCATTAGTTGGGCACACATTTTTTCTAACAAAAACTAATTATAGCACTAGATGGACATAAGTTATGGTTACCAAGAATTTTAGAACTTAGTATGTTATCAATTTATAGAAGATAATGTATTGACTAGATTTGGGACTCTAATTTATCTAGTATGTGATAATGGACCAACATTTCAATATGTTAGATTCATAGAATAGTCCCATGATAATCAGATCATCATATTTTTTTGTCTAATTATTACCCATAAGGAAATGGAGTGGATAAATAGACTAATAATAATTTGATATATACTATTAAGAAGTCAACTCAAGATAAACCTAGAGAATGGATTTTACTATTGAAGTATGCATTATGGGAAAATTAAACTAGACATAAGAAAGCTCTTAAGGATTCACCTTTTTTGATAGTATATGGACAATGACCATTGTCCCCTATAAATATTAAATTACCAATATATCAATTCATACAAGAAACTATTATAGGCTTAATTTTCACCCTTGGAGAGGGTTCTTCAGGCTTTCTCCAACTATACTTATAAAATTGGGACAACCCCAGGCTATGGGTAACCTATGTTAGGGTTAAACCTTTGAAGTAGGTCAAATTTTTATTTGATGCTCACCTAAGACTAAAGATAAGCCTAATAATTTAAAATAAAAGGGTTAGAATGAGAATAAGGGTTCCTAATAAAGTTAACTAGGTGATGCACCAAACTTAAGATGGAAACTCCCATAGCTCAAACCCACACTAGATCAGCAGAGGATAATACTAGCTTACACAATCTTAAGATCAGGCTAATTTGCATAAGTATTTCATAGAAGAGGTTTATAATAGAACACTAATCTAGACCTACAAATAACATTAAAAAATCCCTAAACAAAGTCAAAAAGAAGGACCATGGATGAGGAAGATTCTCCTTCACACAATTCCATAATGCATAGCTTGCCAAACACAGATTTAAGGCATAAGATAGGTAAAGAAAGTCCTTATTACATTAAGAGTTAGTTATTAAAAATTATTGATAGGGTTGGGTATAATCAAGATAAATTATGGGGGAAATGATAATATCCATTCTAGATTAATAAATATAATTGATATGGAATATGCATGCACTAACACATTACATAATTTTAGTAAACATCGAGATATCATGAAGATATATTTTGATAAGATATCTAAGAATAAAGTCTTTAAAATTTTAGACCTTGTCCTCTTGTGTTATAAAGCACATGAAAAGAAGGGACAACATGACAATTTCACACCTCTATAGATTGGACCATATCATATTACTGACATTCTGGGTAATAATGCCTTTCAATTAAAGGACTTCCAAGGTAATGATCTCAATCTTCCAGTCAATGGTGATTCTTGAAGCACTATTTCATGGTTGCTCCATCTTGAAGTGATTTAGAATAATTTTAAATTTTGATTAAATTTATGTTTAGATTAGGTTTTATTATTTTCTTAAAATAGCTTCTATGTTTTCTTTTGTTGCTTTATTAGAGTAGTTTATTTATTTCAACATCTTTTCTTGGTTATATGGATTTTCTCATTTCTAGGTTAGTGGAATTTGTTTTATAATACCTTAGTAAGTTTTTTATGCTAAAATAATTCAAAGTCTATCTCCATGATGATAAGAGAAAGATTAATAGTAATCGATTCATAAGGAATGATGTTTTTATATAATAAATCATAAATTCATATATGTATAATAATTTAGATTAAGTTTTAAATGAATTATATGAATTCCCCATGTTTAGAAAAGTTGCTTTGATATTTTCATGTGAATTTAGAAATAATTATCATTTTAAATATCAAAAACACTTCTACAGGTTAATACTTATAATGAAAAATAATAAATAGTGAGATAAATACATTCTAGTAGGGACATATTGGCATAATAAGTTTTTTTGATTTCTTGATAACAAACCAATAGTGGTTCCCAACCTAAATCCCATTGGTGTTCTATGATGGCAGGAATACATGAGTATAAATATATAAAAAATAAAAGAAAATAAAGTGCAAAGAAACATCAATGGATAAAAATCGTATAAGCTCATGGGTAAAGGTGAGTCAATTAATCTCTATCGGGGATATGGATAACTGATTGGTAGTAAAGCAAATTTTTGAGTGGAATTTGAGGTATCTCTATCAAGGCTATAAATGTCTGGCTAGCATCATAATAATGCCCAAGATTTTTGATTAATATTGAATTAAAAAGTGTCAAAACTAAAACTATAATTTATTTTAATTGATGTAATAAAATTCTCATGACAAGGGTTAAATGAATTTCACACATTCACACACATATCTTGTGGAGTGAGAAGGGATAGTATGTCACATATAAAAGTAAGAGTCTCTTTCATTTATCTGATTTATTCATTATTTTCATGTAAGGTATGTGATTAATGAAGTACATTAACAAAAAAATTGGGTTGTCAAATAATCAAGAGTATTTCCCCATGAGTTGCCATTTGTTGTTGATCAACACCCCCCATTTTCATATTTTCAAATAGGGACCCATGATTTGTTAAAAGTATTTTAAAAGGTCCTATAAACCTTAGAAGACCTTAATAATGTGATTTTTCATTTCATGTTAAGGTTTGATCATGTTTTAGTTTCATGGAATCATGTCTTTGACATTGATGTATCGATTGATATGTTCACATGTGTAATGACATTTTCCTTATGCTAGATCAAAAGATTAGATTGATATATATTTATGATATGTTTTCTCAATGTATTATTCAAATTCCTAAGACTTAAATTTGGTTTTGAACTCCATTATGCTTTACTCGAATCTATGAATGCCATACTTTTCTAATAATAGACCAAATATAATGCATGTATTGGAATTTATGATTAAGATTCATCCTTCAAATGCTTTATATCTCAATTTTATACTAACATATTAATCCCATTTTGAGTTATGCCTGGTTTAGTGATTATAGATGGATTCCTAGATGTTAATTCTATTATAGAGTCTATAATATTATGAACCCAAATATCAACCATTGATCATACACATGGACCAATCATGTTATACATAATCGATCAACATTCATAACAAATTTTAAGTCCAAAGGAGTAGCTATGTATTTTCAACCATCCACATGTCCTAATCCTAGTGATGCAGAGCTTTAAAATAATAACACCATAATTGAAGTTATTCAAGTCTCTGAAGCCCATCAATGTGTCATATTAACAATCTTGAACTGTGAGATTTATAGGCATCAAATTTTGTAAGTGTAATAGTCTTTCAAGTCCCAAGATTTCAACACATGGTTTCATCTTGATGACTCAAAGTCATGATATACATCAAAGTAGTGGAGTATTCTTTCAAGGTCTTGAGGCCCATTAATTGTCCACATGGTAAACATATGGTGAATCAAAACCTTGGAAACTCAAAGCCCTTAAGTTAATATCCCAATGGATAAAGGTTATGATGACACCATATGACACTATCCTAGAGACCAAGACCATAGAGAATACATAGAGATATATAATAAGTCCATACCTGTCAACCATTAGATTATCCTGATCAATGAATGGTGATGGGTTAATAGTGATCAAGGTTATAAAGTGAAGGCTTGATAGACTACTAAGTGTCATGATTATATGAATTTAAAAGGTAGAATGTGATGAGGCTAAATTTTATGGCTATGGCCATGTTAAAATACATAGTAAAAACAAAATATAAAGAGAACACAAAAAATAATGCAAATAGCATTGACATTCAAAAGGAAATTTGGCAATGATGGAAGATGAAGCTATAGACAAAGTTAGTTAGGTAATTTTAGTGCCTAATAAATAATTTTTCAAAATTGATTAGGTAATTCAAATTTACATTTGGATCTAGGATCTTTCAAAATGGTTATAAACCATATGGGTTAATATTGTCAACAAAATCTAGCCTACATTATCCTACTAAAATAGAACTTCTAGATCTTACAACCACTAATAAATTATGGTTTCATCCTTCAAATTATAGAAGCCAAATTCAAGTGGATTCTATAGAATTATAGCCATAGTCTAAAATCAAACTCAGAGCTTTCAACTTGAGTTAAGGGTTAGTCTTAGATTCTAATATAATTGTGATAATTTTTTAAATTTGAAATCAACTTGGAGGATGAGGGAACCCCTCCCTAAGTCTATATAAACCTATAATTTTGAATTGTAAGAGGAGGAGAATTTATTACTCAATACAAAAAATGAAAATATTGAAGTGTTCTATAACTTGGTTTTTGTATGTGTTTTCTTATATAATTCTATGTTTAGAAATTAATAGTTTTAATCTTGCTAATGTATTAAGTAATTCATTATGTACAACTATTTTGAATGATATATTATCTTAGTTATTAGTTATTTTCAATTAGGAATAAGAATAATATATTTTAGATTGATATTCATAAATGATTAATGACAATGTGTCTATTGATTAATTCATGAATGATGTATAAGTTTATTTGATATATCTTTCGAATATTTTTCAAAAATAGATCTAGATTCTCTCTATTTTATTGGTTATAACCTCTCACATCTAGATGTGTAACTATAATTCTGGTGGTAACAACCTTTAGCCAATAACTTTGATTTTACTATATCCTTTATATTTATACTCATTACTATGTCTACCTATTTTGTATGCTACAATAGCTAGCATCAGGATTTAGTTTTGGCACTTGTCCCTTTTATGAAACCAACTTGGGTGTTTCCTTGGTTCTTGGAATAAATCTTTCTTTGCTTCCCTACATTTCCCTCCTTTTATGGTTTCTTTTGGTCCTGCCCACTTTATATTAGTGATCATTCAACCATTTAAAGTGGATTCCATATTTATTTTAGTTATACTCATCGATTCACACTTGTGGTAAACAAATTATGCTCTAATGTTATACCACCAAGTGGTTGTTTATAAAGTCTAATACCCCATAACTCATGCCTTAGAGTGAATTTGATTCATTTATCCCAAAACATGAGAGGTTTCATTGTAAATCCTTTGGTGTGCTTAAAATACTCATTAATAATATTATTTTGGCACTAGAAGGAGGGCCTAATATCCTTTATAGTATTTGAATCTTTCCTTGAATTCAAAATAAGGGAGGCTTCCAAGTCTCAAATATTGAGGTTTCTTGAAATTTTATTTTGGTTACATTGGATACATCAAAAAGGTTGACTAGGTCTAATGCCTAATTTGATTCACTAAATTTACCTTTAGAGTCTAATAGAATACCAATATTAGACAAAATTACTTCCAAGAGTGCAAGAACTTAGTCTTATTCTCTTACAAGAAGATGTTAACTATTCATACATACCATGGATTTACCTTGCTTAACTAGTTCTAATGTGGTTATACCTAGTCCTATTCATGATTTGATTAGAAATACAAAAAATTGTTTGCCTACTTTATCATCCTCAAAAGGAAGAACTACTGAAGAACACATCAAGTATTTTAAGACTGCTTTAGGGTTAATGGATGTAATACATAAAGATGTGTCTTGTAGACTTTTCCCATTTACATTATAGGATGTTGCCTATAATTGGTTCTTGAATCTTGAATAAGGTTCAATAATTTATTGTAATCTCTATCAGACCAATTTCTTGGCTCAGTTTGGATAGGTTACTAGCCTAGGTATTGTATATCAACATTTTCTAGCATTAGAAGAGAGTCCAATGAGCTAATTAGAGTTTTTAATGCTTGATTTTAAAAGATGTAAAACATGATAGATATAAATTATATACACCTAATGATGTAATGGAATTTATAATAATGATTTAGATATACTGACTATTATTTTATTCAAAATAATTCCATTAGTTAATACTTTACCCTTGGCATATGCTGAAGCTATTGGTATTGACAAGTATTTGAATCCTTTGGCCAAATCATTCCAAGTGTCAAGCCATTTTTCCCAAATTTGAATCCTAATGTTGGCCATTTTGTCCCACATATCAAGATTTTGTTTGGTTTAAATAGATGAGTAGGGTCCTAGTTGATAAATGGATTAGGTGGCTTTGAAGTAGACCCAACATGGAAATGGAGGAATCCAAGCATGGTTTCATGGTGCTGAGAAGTTGTAGGAATAGATCCAAAAAAGGCCTAAGTTTACACCTTTTATAACTTTTGGTCAAGTATAGCATTCAGATTTACTTTGAAGGAAGTGCTCCACACAAAACTCGCAACAAATGTAAAAGGCTTAATTATTTTAGGAGTTGTGTTTCTGACTTTTTATTCAAGTGTCAGGAATTGTTCCAGACATTTTATCCAAAATAATTTCCCTGAAGGGTCACTTTTTCTAGAGGGTAGTTTTTAGAAGTTATGAAGGGTAATTTTGAATCCAAGTGTCTTCAACACTTTTCCCAAAGGATCTATCTTTAAGAAAGTGATCCTTTACATTTTCCCCTAAGGATATCTTTTTCAAGAAAGTGCCCCAAAACATTTCCTTGAAGGGTATGTTTCTTGGGAAACTGGTCTATTACACTTTTTTGGAAGGGCATGTTTCTCATAAAATGGGTCTAATGAAGGAATTTTGAAGGGCATTTCTCAAGGTCCATAGGGCCATTTGAAGGACATAATTCCTTTGGGAAAATTGTCTAGGAATTTTTCCTAAAGGCAGATTTCTCTCAAACCTTTTATCTCAATGAAAAAGACAAAGGTAGAATTCTTTCAAACATTTTTTTTGAAATAATTGTTTAAATAAAAGTGTCCCATGCAATTTTATCGAAGGTCAATTTATTGAGAAAATGGTCCACTTCAAGGTTCTTGAAGGGTACTTTTTTCAACAAAGTATCCTATGCACTTCTTTTGCAGGGTACTTTTCTTCACAAGGTGGACCAAGTCAAAGTTCTAAAGGGCACTTTTTAGAGGGGAAAAGACCAAGACATGAATTCTTTTGGACTTGTTTGAAATAATTTCTCAAGGTAGAGATAAGGCAAATGAATTCCTTTAGGAAAAGTGTTCCACACAAAGCCCGAAGTAATTATTCAATAAAAGGTCCTAAAGAAATAACCTATAGAGTTTGTGATCCAGATAGGTACATGAATGTCAAGTTTGGACCTTAGGAAATAGCCATTTGAATTTGAAAATTCAAAAAAAATCATGTGAATGTAAAAATAGAGATCAATAAAAATCTATATGTGCTTAAATATGATGGCTCACGGGACATCATTTTCATTTTATGGGGTGATAAATAATGGTCAATGGGACATCAAATTTAAAGATAGAGCAAGACAAATCTTATGGAGCCTAAATTTTATGGTTGTGTAATCATCAATGACTATCACATAAATATAATTTAATGGGAGTGAGGATGTCAATTTTAGGATCATGAACTAGTCATTGGATTTCAAATAGTGGCTCCTAATAGATCAACAATTTATGTTCAATCATGGATTTTGGATCAACAACATGCAAGCAGGTCAAAGAGTCAGTGAATCTCAAGATAAAAAAGTGCAATGGACAAGTGGCATGAGTTTAGGTAGAATATTTATGGATTTCATTCATTCACCTTAGGCATATCTAATGGTGCAAGCAAGGGCCAAAGAGTTAAGGATTTGAGTTGATTTTTGATGACCAATCAAAATAAAGGAAAGCCCAAATGTCTTAACATAGGTTGAAAGGTTGATTTTTGACCAAGGTAAGCAAACATGATGGAGTTGAGATTGACCACAATTTTGTTCAATCTAAAAGCATATATTTTGAGATCAGGTGGTGCCATTGGGGACCCATAAAGGTAGACACATATAATTCAACAGCCATCACCAAAGCTAGCTATATGAGAGCAACCTTTATCGCCACTTGGGAATGCATGAAAAGACCAATCATGAGCAATTTTGCATTAGGACAAAGTGAAAATGACTTGATCTCATCCTTGTAGCTACTATGGAGCATCATAGAGAAGATATTAAGATAATGTAGTGGACCGAAGTGACCTAGATCAATCAAGAAGGGTTTGAGTAAACTTGATTCATAGTGATAATTTTAACATCTTTTCAAATGGGTTTGAATTCATTTGATTCCATTTTTGGGTGCTAAAACCCACTCTCTTGATTCCCTTCAACTATAAATATAGCCTTTGAGCTATTATTTTTCATCCCTCGGGCTAGTATGACTAGACTCTGCCAAAATTATATTTGACACCTCATGGAGTAGTAAATAAAGTATTTTTGTAGTCTTTTGGTTAATCTATATTTAATGTTCTATGTTTTTTTAATATGTAAATGTGAATGTTATCTTCATCTTGCATGTCCAAACTCAACCTAATTATTAGAGACTTTCTTTGCAAGTCATATAATGTGTCTCAACATTGATCTCTCAAAGATATAGTGGATATTTGAACTCAAGTGTTTTTAACCAGACCTTATCTTCATTGATCCCTCATCTGAGTGTATCAAATAGACCTATATATAAAATATTGTTGGATAGAAACTATAGTAAGCATTGCATTAGATTTTGTCCTAGTTCTTTAGTCTATTAAAAATCCAATATTAAGAGTGGATTTCATAAATTCTTGGTGCATCACTGTAGATTAGAATAGGTTATGTTTTATGAAAATTTCTTGTCCCTTTTCATCCCAACCAGTACTAAATTTAGAAGCAAATGTCTAAATTATAAAATATGATGAGCTAGCCTCATAAAAAATCTGAGAGGTCTAGTCTAGATATAGGCAACCCATATCTTTAGACCATTCCCATGCTAGTCTAAGTATGGGTCAGACTTGAATGAAATTGAACCCTATTTAGGGTGATATCTGGATAGCTAGCACCTATTCCCAATGCTAATCATAACATGGCTTTTCCAAATCAACACCATATATATAATCTAGTACCACTAACACAAGCTACCCATATCAACATCTCAATTACCAAATTAATCCTACTCAAACAATCAATCAACATCAAAGCTAAGATTTAGTCCCAGATAACACTGTCACTATACATGTTAAAACTATAGACTCTAACAAATCAAAACTAAATGTTATTCAAAGAACAATCCAAAAATTGAGTAATGATTTCTTAGATATGTAAAAGTGCATGGAAAATGCTATAGGTTAAATTAGTAAAAATTGTAGATTTTAAAGATATAATAGACCTTTTAACACATCTAATAATAATACAAATCAATTTCCTAATAAATTACCTGAGATAAACATATTGGAAACATCCATGCCTAATTGGTATAGAGTCCATAGTACATCCCAACATGGTGAATTAGATTTTATTCAATTTTATGTAGCATTTGATATTTTACAACAAGAAATGGAAAGATGAGGTAAATTCTAATCAATCAAAATAGTCTCTTATTGCTTCTTATAATTATACAAGTACCACAATAGTATTTGAGACTTATGATTCCATTTCTATTGGAAGTTGGCAATGATCCTAAAGATAATACTGATGAAATACATTCTTTCTATTATTTACAAAGAGGTAAGTACAATCTGAGAGACAAGAAGCCAATTACTACTTCAACTCCTCCAAATAATGTTGTAGCTACTTCTCCAGATCCAAAAGCTAACAATAATCCACCTATCCAAAAAGGAAATAATTATTCTTAGAATTTAGAGATGCAAAATAAAGGAGGATAAAATATTATATAAGACATGAATACAATCAAATAAAACATTACTCTTCATAAATTAACTTAGATTACAGAGTAGAAATAACTTTTATTGAAAACTTTGACAGAGAAATCTATAATTGACAAATCTAAAACTACTCAAGCTAATCTCATTTACAACAACAAACCATAAGTTCCATCTATTCTACTAATTGATAGATAACTTGGTAAAAACTTACATAATCTATGAATTCCATAATTTTTGAATAATAGATCAAAGCTTATGCATGTATTGGCCTTTATGATCTAGATTCATGCTTTAAATGTTTTATATGTTGATTTTATACTAATGTATTAATCTAATTTTTAGTTGTGCTTAGTTTAGTGATTATAGATGATTTCACATACATTAATTTTATTATAGATTCTACGTTATCATGATCCCCTAGATCAAACATCAATCATCCACATGGCTCAATCATGTTATAGGCAGCTGATCAACATTCATAAAGGTTTGTAAGTCTAAAGGAGTCTCGGTGTCCCATTGAATATCCATGTTTACTAATTTTGGTGACTTGAAGCTTCACAAAAATAACACCATAGTCTAAATTCCTTAAGTCTTTAAATCCCATCTACATGTCCTATTAATAGTCTTCAACCATCATATTTACTGATATCAAATTTTCTAAGTGTAATTGTCTTTGAGTCTTGAGAATGCAATGCGTGGTTGCAACTTGGTGACTTAGAGTCATGATGTACATACAAGTAGTGGAATAGTCTTCTGAGGTCCCAAGGCATATTAACCATCCATGTGGTAGACATTCGGTGACTCATAACCTCAGATCCCCAAAGCAAATAGCCCAATGGCTTTAGGGGCCATTAGAGAATCCTAAAACTATATTTATTAAAAAAATATAAAATCCTCTATTACATTGGAATTGAACATTGGAATTCAAGTAAATGGTTACATTAGATACTACCAAATTATTTCTTTTTTCATCATAGGATAACTTGTGGTAAGGTTTTTTCTATTGGAGAAGAAAGAGAGGAAACATTATTAGAGTTTCAATTGTGTAGGCATTTAAAAATGGCTCATATTTATTTATTATTTATAAAATAATATGATTTTAGGATGTTGTACTTTTCTATTATTTATTTAAGTTGGGTATTATTAATATATGTTGTCAAGTTTCAATGGTTCAAATTTCCTATTCTCCCTCCAACAATTATATTATCTCTTCTCTAGTTTCTACCTATTTTGAGATTATTATGTAGAGCATATGGATGTTCTTGGGCCCTTTTTTGTGGTACCTTTTGGCTAGAGTGCACTCTCTTACTTTGTCCCCCCTATTTTTCCTTGTGACTATTTGATGTAGGTTTGCATACCAATAGATCTTAATTTGAATTCAATTGTTCTATAAACACATAGGCACCCTAATCCATAAATGAATAAGTACATTTATCATTATATAAAATAAATCATTGAGAATTTAAATTGATTCTTGATGAACCTAAGTAATCATTACATCATTATTTTAATCACACAAGTTTATGTTTAAACACACACCACATGACACTATTTTATATGGAGATACTAAAATTACTAAGGTTTTTTTTCAATAATATTATTATCTACGGGCTTGAAAAAATATCAAGATAGTTTAACTATTTTCTCGTTCAATGCAAGCCCCAAAACATATTTTATTTTCCTTAAGTTTTCAAATATTATTTTCTAATTATGGAAAGAAAAATAATTCTATTTTTTATGTGATCAAAGTGAAGATGCAAAAAAATGAGTGAGGTTTTTGGAGATTACAACTAAGATAACCCATATGTTAAATCATTTTTTACATGTTTGCACTTTCATAGAAAACAATTAGATGGTTTGAATATTATCAAAGAAGTGGTATATGCTCTAGAAAAATGTCTCTAATCATCCCCAGATATTTGGGTTAACTTTGTATCATTGTTGAGTAAATATTTATATTACCAAATATCAAAAATTTCCTCCATATCATTAAATAAAATTAGGTAATATTAAATATTACATGTCACCTCTTTTGCATAGTTTTAAAATTAAATGATTAGGCTTGATTACTTATTATCATGTATTATTTATCCTAGTTAATAGTATTTGAGTATTTGGGTTAATATTTAGTGTAAATCCATTTATCATCCATATTAAATTTTGGTAAATACACATTTTATTTCATTAAACATTAGGGTTAGAGATTACTCATTTAGGTTTTCATTAAAAATATATATTTTTAATCCCTCTGGGTTAGAAATTGTTCATATAGTATTAAATATGAGTTTATCTAATATTTCTAGGGTTACTTCTATGGGATACTCTTAGTTTTCATATAATTATCTAATTGTAGACACCTTTAGACATGTAGTTTGTATATAAGATAATTTTCACTTAGGTATTTTCCATGTTTTATCACTCTTTGTCAATGTGCATATATTTAGATATTTTCAATATATTTTCCCTTTATGTTGGCCCTCATGTCATCATTCTCTAACTAAGTTATTCCTCTCATCTTAACTTCACATTCACTTCTAACCAAAATTAATGCATCCATTTCATCCAAACTTTATTAAATCCTAAATATCAACCATTCATTTTTATCCATTTGACCCTAGATGCTCCTAAAGTGCCCAAAACACTAATCTAGGGTATTGCCCCAAGTACTAGTCAGCTTGTGTGATCAATTTACTTAAATAGTGGATCTCTTATGCCTTGAATGCACATTAGTGTTTTTCCATGTGTTATATGTCAAGTATCTCATGCTTATTTTATCAAAATTTATTAAGAGGTTGTCATATCCAAGACAAGGAGTGTGTATATTGATTTAATTTTCCTTCATATTTAAAAGATGCATTTAGTTGCATTTGATTTATCTAGGAGAGGAAGTGAAGGAGTTTATCTCACTTGGGCAAGATTATATTTACATGACATAAATAATTGAATTGGGTTTGATTTCAATGTGAAAGATACATAGTTTTGGTTCCCTTAAGGTTTTCTGACCAACAAACCCATTTATTATTATTCAACCAATAATTTATGGTGAAATAAGTTAAGATCAAATGATAAGGGGTCAAAATTGGATAAAATATGAAAGTTTCAGATCTTAAAATGGTTTAATGGGTTTTTTGTGTCTTAATGTTTAGATTAATTTTTATAACCAAAACTTTATTAGAAAATACACCAATAAGCTGCAATTCAAATATTTTTATTTCAGCCCCCTTGTCAAATTTCAAAATTTCCATTGTCTATTTTAGCACATGTTAGATATGTATGTATAATTATAATTATTTTATTTAATAAGATTTATATCATGCATTAGTTTTAATGTCTTTATATAGTTTAATTCATTTTGCATTAAATAATTTTAAAAAATGAATGAACCCTATATTATTTGAATGTTTATCCTTTCTACAGTTTTCTCCTAGAGTTTCATTTATATTTTTATAATTTCATGTTTTAATTATAATTATTCAATTTTTTTTTATTAAACCTAGTTTGTCATTCACCTCTATCATATTTTGGATAATATTCACTTCTTAGAAATTGTTGCATACACCTTAATTATTTGAATGCATACATATTTCAAGGTTTTATAGGGTTTGATAATTCATTTCATATATGTTTTAATCCTAATTTATAATTTATATTTTTTTATGGTTTCATAAAAAATCCTTTCCTTTCTTGTGCCTTATTATTAGGATTCCATTGGTTCAAATCATGATGACTATGTTTAGCCATGGTTTGTTTTCCATTAGTGGATCATGCTTAGGCTTATGTTTCTTTTATTATCTCATGGGTAGATCAAATATACATATTATATTAAATTTATAAAAAACTATGGGGGGTATTTAGTCTTCACATATTCATATGCTTTTTCATATAGTTGTTATAAAAATGATTATCTTTGTTTCCATGTTTCTTTCCTTGTATTTATTAAAGAATAATACTTTATAGATTAATAAATAATAGGTTTGTTTGTAATGATTTACGTGATGATACCATAGCACATGATGGATTTAATTTATGAACTCCTATTTATGGTCCTTATATTGTTAATTGTATGATGATTATCTACAAGGTATATTTTGTAACAACCTAGAGAGGTATGACATGCAATGTCACTCCCTCCTCTTGGTTCTCAAGGTTGGGTAAACCAAAACACCCCTCCTCAAGCCTCTATTATCCCCCCTTATTTTATATATTTCCTTTCCAATAACCTAAGCCTTATAAACTTATGTACCAAATTAAGAATACTCAAGCCAACATGTATATTTTAGAATTGCTTAAGCAATCAATAGTTTTCAAAGACATTGTATGATGCTACTTTACCAAGTAACACTGAACCAACCTATATTTATTATCTTGTTAATTATTTACAATATAGTGAACATTTTTTTGATCAAAATTACCCCTTAATTTTGAATAAATGGAGTCCCCATTTTGAAATTGAGATGCAAACTCTTTTACAACATTTACCTTTGTCTCAATTTGTCCAAATTGTGAGCCAAATCAAAATTTAGAAGAGAAAAAATTACATTTTATCCTTTTAGTTATTTTCATGAGGTTTTCATAATGCATTCAAGACTTAGTTGTATTGTATGAAAATTTGATTCTGATTAAATGATCACACACCTAGTCTTCTATGTACCCTTTAAAAAAATTGTGATTGCACATATCCTATGATTGGGATTATATTTCACTCCATGACATACATGTATTTATAATGAATGGATGTGATCACATTTCAAAAAATGGAATTAATAAACAAACACGTCCAAAAATACCTTATTCATGTTAAAACTTTAATTACACTCTGTGACTCCATAAAGGAAGACATGTGTCTTGGTTTGTAGCTTCATTTATTTTATAGTCATATGTATTAAATTATTTATTGAAAGTCATAATAATGGGTTATATTATTTATTTCATGTAATTGATGAAGTTGGATGTGTGTAAATATCAAGCAAAGTCAATAAATTAATGGATCCATGAACTTTATCATGATAACTTTGGAAATAAAAGGAACTATGTGACTTCATGAATGTGTAACTATTAGGTGATCACCACGTGTATTATTTTTGAACCATGAGTTTTATTAAATAATTGTATGGGTTTTATGAATCTCTCAATATTATTATAACAAGTTATTATGTTTTCACATCAGTGAAAGTGTAGACATCAAGCATATAAGAAGTGTAATTGATAAACTAACACATCCATGAATCTCATAATTTAAACTTGAAACATTGTGAAATTTATGAGCCTGTGACTATGATTTAATCAATGGTGACCATGTGTCCTAATCTTAGTGTATGATGATAAAGGCATGGAAATGAGGTTTTTGACCCCACATGCCAAATCATCCAATAAGATATTTACACATGCATTTTTATGTACCAAGAGGTGATTGAATTGTGATAAGTGGGATTATTAAGTAGGATTAATAAAATAAATGCATCCATGCATTGATAAAGGTATTTTGAATACTCAAAGGTAATCCATGACTCTATTACCCTGACTAAATCAAAAGAAGACACATGTCTAAACTTAGTTAGACATAGTAAAGGGAAAATGTGAGAAATACTTGGATCTTAGTTGATACAAAGGTTAATTGATAATACAACACATTCATGAGGAATAAAAATGATATTATAGTGAACATTGCACTATATGACCATAAGACTACATTATTTTGACATGTAGATGGATGATATTATTCATTGGAGATTAACGATATGGAAACACCAAAATACAAATCTTAATGAGAATTATAAAGGATATAAAATAACAAGATAAAATGTAGTTTTTTTTATTAATTTGTAGATTTATGATGATGGTCTGATGTGCCTAATTAACTTTTGAGATTAGAATTACAAAAAAACATATGAGAAATAGAAATAAAGAAGAATTGTTCATGAATGTTCAACAAGTACTAACAAATTTTCAAAGTGAAGAGATGAGATAATTTTATAATATCCAATAAGCTAAGAGAATTGAATTTGCATGCTATGATCACCCAATTTCATTTAGAAACATTAGGTTATAATAGATGACACATAAGGTGGCCCAAATTACAACACCTTCTTCCTATGACCTTCATCAATAATTTAGAGAAACTATCTTCACACCTCACATTGTGGAGTATGAGAATTATAATTACCTATTCTACAAGGTAGAATAATCCCACGAGTTAGATGATGACAATGACACTACACAAGAGGAAAAATAGTACCAATATGACTTGGTAGTAATACAAAAATGAGATTTACACTAAGCTATGACCAAACCTAAATTATTTCCCTATAAATACCTCATGCAAAATATTTTCACTAAGTTTGTTGTGAAGGAAGATGCAATATTCTCTCTAAACAAGAAATATAGAGTTACCTATATTTCTAGAGTGGCCTTTGAAAATTACTAAAAATTTATTGAAGCCATCTTCACATATAACCAAGAGTTTTACTTAGAGTGGATGGAATAAAATGACTTAATGGATGAATTAAAAAATTGAGGAGAAGATACAAATCATTGGGTTAACAAGGGTTATATTGACACTTACACCATTAATAATTTTAGGAGAGGGATTGGATCTAGAATGATTTTGATGAATAAGTCATTTGGGAATTCTAACATATATCATGTAAACAAAATATGGGCTCCTCTATTGGTGATTATCTTAAACAAAAAAGAGAAGTTGGCCCTAGGCAAATTAAATAGATATAATATGATGTAAAAATTCAGGGGAGTGAAATAGAGTCACAACTTATACATGATGTCACATATTGTATACACCTCTTGTATCATTATGAGATTTAAACACATGGAATTCCCAAGGTGGCCTAATTATTCTACTTCCCTTATTTATGTCCAATATAAAAAACTATATTTATAGTTCCAAGAGTATATATTGGAGATCTGTAATTAATTTTACCCTACATTATACATGGCTATAAATGAACACCCAATTCCCAAACTCTTAGAGGAAATAAGATAATCCATTAAATAAATTGGATCGTATTTATATTTTTTTCCCACAATGATTAGGATTGAAGTCAATTTGGTTTCACCCCTTAAACTTCTTTACTATGTACTAGATAAACTAGTTGAATAGGAAATATCATACTAATTTTTCCCTAGAGTGAGGAATTTTCAAGAATAGAAGTAAGAGATCATGACCACCCATACCATTTAAAATATGAATGGAATTTTTTATAATGTGGCATTATATTTATAATTGATGCTAAACTACCCCAAGACAAGGAGGAGTGAAAGAGGTAGACCCATGATTAGGGCAGACCTATGATTAAAGAAGTTTCTACAAGGGTTTCCTCCAATTTGACCTTCAACATAATCTCTAGTGGAAAAATCCACACAAGTAATAAATCTTTATTTTATTCCATTTATTTCTATGGAATTTACTATTTCTATTACTATAAATCTAATTCTTACTTATCTAGATATGACTTCACGTTCTACTATCCCTTTTTCTATTGGAACAAGTCAATTAAAACCTTATATTTATCTCAATATCTCTATAACACTTGGGATTACACTAGTATATAATCTTTAGACCACTATTACTTATCCTTACTCTAACATTCAAAGTATGGAGACTAATTTTAAACTAATTATTCAAACATTTGAGGTTCCCATTATTTCCACTTTAACCCAGTTAAAGTTAAATGTTCCTATGGATGTTCTTATAATCTCTTCATTTTCAAGTGATACCTTGTTTATTCTCCCTCTATTGGTTTTAATAATCCTTGTAGTAAAATATCATATGAAGACATCCCCTACTTCTAACCCTATTATTAAACACCTCCAATGGTTAGTATGGCACCATAAGTTCCAAATGTTTACATACCACCTCTTCATGTTATAATAGTTCCTCTTGGATAGGTATTATTCGTAACTACATTACCTATTCTTATAGTTACCATTATGTTCCCTAATAGATCTAGGATGAGTCTTATAATACCTATTTCTCCCATCTCAAAACCTTTAGATATAGATATGAATACTCTAACTTCTATTTCCACTTTCACATCAATGAATACCATTTCACCTATTCCCATAATCCTTAACACTTCATTTTCACTTGTCACCAGTTCTACTATGACCTTTCCTATTGCACCAATATCCCATTCTTTGTTTGCATCTCCTATATCACCTACACTTTTATAAAAAAATATAAAGTATAAGATTTTAAATTTTATTACATTATAAGAAAGGAGCTTGTAAAATCGCAAATGCATGTTATGATCATTCATGATCAACCTAAGGTAAAAATCAAATTTGAAAAGTTCATAGAGAAACTGAAGAGAATAACCACAATGAAAATCACTCAATATGGCACACCTAATAATTTTTTAATTGAGGAGGAATTGTTCTCCTCGATAGAGAAGAGGAAAAGGCAAAGCAGAAATGTGGCTAGAGCCTTAGATTATTTAAGCCATGGAGTTAAATTTGAATAAGACCCTAAATTTATGGTAAAAAACACCAAAAAGGTCATAAAAAAATTAGTTGAGGGAATGAAAAATAAATTAGAATGACTAGAAAATAAATTCAAGGCCAAGGTCCTTGAAAACATCATTAATAGTGTTGAGAATGCATTAAATTCACTTTTCACTTCACTCACAGAGGTTCACTAGGTATAACTTAAGAGTGACCTACTACAACATAATATCCATAATTATTTGGTAGAAATCACCAAAATTGATAAAAAATAAATATTATTGCCACTATGATGAAGAGAGGCCTTCTCCCTAATGTCAAGCTTATGACCATGTTTGACATAAATTTGTGACAAAGTTTGATGGTTCATAGGACTTCACTAGAAGAAATGTCAAAACCATTGATGACCACTATAACAAGATTTAATGGTTTTAGAGAGGAAATTATTACTTTCTTAATGGATGCCAACATGCCATATTTTTAAATAGAGGATAAAAACCTCATAACTACAATTGAGTTCACAATGATTCTCAACAAATTCATGGTTGCATTTAAAATAAAAGTGGTTGAGGTAATAGAGGTGACAAAAAAGATGTTTTTTTCTTTTTTTTCCAAACATGAAATGGAAAAGATATACAAGGCCACAATAATAGGGTATATATTTGGAATCCCTTACATATTCATGCATTGTTGATAACCAAAGCATAACTTATATTCAGGAAGTTGATCATAGATGTGTCCTAAGTAGATGAGAAATTCCAATTGTGTGCAAATGAATTCACATAAATTAAGTGAACAATGGAAGATTAATTCATGAATGATAAGTATAGATGGACTTTGAAGTGAAATTTTATTTTAGGTTTTTTTATTTAAAGCTATAAAGATTTGTTTTAGAAGATTTAGATTATAAATATAATTTATAGCTTTTTAATAAGCGTGATCACATGCAAGTTTTTTTTGGATGTGGCATTGACCCATATTTGCTATAGATACATTTTATTGAGACCATTTTTAGTGATAAATACTTTTAGGAGACTTTAAAAAATTTAAAATTACTACAAATGTATCATGAGTTTGTTCATGTTTTTAAACTTTCTCAATTCAAACTAGTACTTTAGATGTTCTTAGTTTATAGTGATCATTAAATGAGAATTATTTGATTTATTTTGGATTAGTTTGATTAAATGTTTAAAGTTTAACCATTTCAATGGCTTAAATCTAATTTCATTTCAAGTATTATGGAGGAATGTGATTTTGCAATTCATTATGGTTAATTTATCTTCAAAGTGATGTTATTGGATTTTACTCACAAATGATTAATCCGTGGATTCTTTGTTTTGTTTATTTAAGTTTGAGTGAATGATAAATATGATAAACATTAGATAATTCATATTTTAATCTTATAAAGTTTTTTATTTATTAAAATAATACATTGATGAAGTCTAGAAAGTTGTTCACTTCCCTACCTTTTCCCTTATTTTGATGTTTTTTATTAGATTCAAACTTTGTAAAATAGAATCATTTTTGAATGTCCATATTTAGGTTAGTTTTGACTATCTATTAGGTGGATTTAATTTGAAAAAATGGATGGATTTTTTGGGTAAGTTACATTTCCATTTCATATCAAGGCTAGTCTATACTTGGTTATTTATAAAACTACATACTTACAACTCATGCCTTGTGTTATATACAATCACCTGTTGGATATTATTCAAAAAAATCATAAAAAAATACACCATATCCTTTGAAATAAATGATTTACCATCTATGGATATTATCAATCAAAATATTCTTTTGTACACTTAAGCTAAAAACTATCATTCAGGAACCAAAAGGGTCTTTGTGGATAATGATTTAAGATTGAACATATGTAATGAGGCCTTCCTTTATATAATTAGAATTAATTGTAAGTATATTAAACATTTTTATATGGTTCTCAAAGGGTTTTAAAATAAACTATGAATCCCATTATGAAAAATTATATCGAATATAATCGTTAGTCCAATAACTATAGCTACACACTATCAAGTAATATATAATGAAGATAACTACAATAATTTACTTGGTAGACCATGGATTCATGCCATGAATTATGTACAATTTATATTACATAGATGTTTAAGTTTTTTTACATGAATTACACATTTATAATTGTTTTTTGGATGATTTTCCCTTTCGGTACTACAAAAATATGGAACCCATGGAAGTTATTATCCTATAATTTAATAAAACTCATCCAAAGATCATTGCACCTCAAAAACCTATAACCATAAAATAAATACATACATATGATGTGGGGAAAAATGGTAAGTATAATGAGGTTAGTCATGCTCAAGATGATGAAAATAATATAATTAAAATTTATAGCGTAGGTTAAAATTTATCAAATCTTAGATTCAGACCATGTGGTCTTAAAAAATATAGAGATGACATGCATACATTTAGTAGTGGAAAATTAATTTTGTACTCCTCAATACTATGGGAAACCTTTCCATACTTTTGTGTTAAATGGTACACTATATTACATGTATAAAGGGTAAAAAATTATGATAAATAGTTATTTAAATAATAATTAACCAACACTTCATGGTCTACCACCAATATTCTTTGAAAAATATGGCACCTTATTCAGATACACAAACAAAGATAACACATTATGGAAAAATGAACAAGTTATTAAAGAGATAATAATCCAAATGCTACATCAATATAAATTAGGTATTTTATATAGTGTGAAATTTGAATCTAAATATATATCATTCCAAGTGGTTCACATGACTCTTAATTCTTACAATCATAATTGTGATTCAATATATAAACCTTTACATGCTCACTTCTCAAAGTCTAGTAAATATCATCAAAATGAAGTTTACAATATCAAATATAATAAAAATAATGCATAACATTAAAACATAAAAGACAATATGCCTCAAATTAAAAATATTAAATGGGTACACAAGAAGAAAACACATCAAGATAAAAAAAAAACAATCAAATGATTATGCTATGTTCCACTTCATACTAGCCAAACTCATGATTTTGAACATACACCCTACACTGATTCTTAAGGACGTTTTGGTATTTTTGCCATATACTCATGATCATTGATTTCATAGTTGGATTTGAGGATGATGTGGTTACATTTATTTTTCCATCTTGCATTGATTTGACTTCTAATTTATTGACCTATCATCATTCTTTGATTTTATGACTTTTCATGACTTTCCACTTAACTTTGACTATTTTTTTATTCTTCTTTCTTGGAGTTTTATTTTTTACATTTTTATTGTTTATTTGTTTCCTTTGCATGTGTAAATTTTATTTTTTGTATATTTTTTGGTCATCACATGTCCTCTGGACCTTTATTTATCATGATATATATAGTATGCATTTTACACATATTTCCATGATTCCATATAATTTAGATACATAAAATTGACTATTATTATCTACTTTTGGGATATATCATTATGTTCATTTTGATCTACACATTTACATTGGGGGAATTATACCACACATTCTCATGATTTAATCAATTATTATATCTTATGTCGACAATGTCATTATTACATTCTCCATACTATGGGTCCTATTTATTGTCTTTGGGGGAATTATACCCACGTATCTTTCATGACCTTTATCAATACATAAATTATACACATAGATCCTTTTCACACATGGTTTATCTATTTCCATATATTTACCACCAAGGGGCAAGCATTTTATGGAAAATAAAAAAAATATGAAAAACATTAGAAAATTAAAAAATGATTTATCAATGGATACATATCATGATGATTTTCCCATGCTAGATGTTTTACATATACAGGTTTTACTTAAATGTTTCTCATGGTATTATTTGAGTGGGTAAGATGTACGATATACATGTTTTGTATGATCATGAATTATCATATTTTTCATGGCTACTTCATGTCTATACCCATGGGGTAATTATCACATTTAGAGGCATGCCTTAAATTAGGGGAAACTTTATACAATGAATTTTATGATTATATCATTATTTATTTCCATTTATCATACAAAGACTTATACATTGAGTATATCATATGTCATTAGTGCCTATATCTTAAATGTTAAAAAATTAGTAAAAAAAACATAGGCACATACACAATATAAAAAAGTAAAAGTTTTAAATTAACATGCTTGTGTGTACTTGAGCATGTTGTTATGCTAATGTCATGTCTAATTCTTGTCCATAGAGGATCTTCAAGTTCTCATGTAATGTCATTTTTGTGACATTGTGTGTTGTGATTTATATGTCCTTATGTGATGGTTATATATATATATATACACACATGTTTTTATGCATTTTTAATGATATAATATGTTATATTCTATGTTGAGTTCCATGATCTTTATCATGCACATTACTATTTGTAGACTATTATGCATAGTGCCTATGTTTCCATGGTCTTTACCATACATCTAATGGGGCATACTATTTTGTGTATGAATCATTTATTTATCTATCCATATTAGGGGAAAATTACAAGATTTTGGCCATGATGTTTTTCCCTATATTGCTTTTCCATTAGGGGAATTGTACCTTTACATATCTCCTCATGTTTATTTGTATATACATATTATGTATATAGAGATGAAATTGGGGCATATTTATTTCCCCTCACTATCCCACCCTCATATGAGGATGCACATACCCATTGATATTTACATGATGTTATATTTTATATGTGATTTCACCTACATATATTACTTGTCTATTTTTTGATAGATTAGGTCACCAAAAAGGTAAAAACCTAACTCATAATTAGAACCCACTTAAAGGTAAATTACCCCTAATGACTTAATTAAATAACCTAAGTAAAAAGATGTGTAGGTAAAACCACTAGGTGGGAAAAATTCTACATTGACACCCCTTGAAGTGTAGCTTAGGTAGGTAGAAGAATTGGGTCCCAACAACAAGGCCTAATGAGGTACCCAAGTACAATGAAACTCCTATAAAATAGGGTAAAGGAGAAAAACCCGTAGAAACAAAACTCCTCCCAAAAAGAGAGTAAAGAAGATAATGGAGATAAAAATCCCCACTAAGGTATAGAATTGACTGTAGCCACCTAGTGTCCTCTAGAGGAATGCTCAGAAGTGACTATAAATCAGAAGTAGATATAGTGATGAGTGGATCACCTTGGAATAGTGAGTTTGTCTACCAAGTGCGTATGGATCTTCAACTAAGGTGTAATTCCTATGAAAGGAACGATCCTCATACTATGAGGTAGGTGAGCCAACTGATCTATACCAAGATGGTGTAATATAAGTATAGGCAATGAAGGTCTATAAAATTATCTGTAATTATGGAATAGACTTTCCATTGTTTGATGTGTCTTGGATCAGTAGACCATTACCCTATAATGTCAGAAGTAGACCAGAGGTAGGTGGATCATAAATAAATCTTAGATATAAGGTGATAAAGAGATGGTGGAGGTATGTCCACTTCACTATTGTAGTCATCTATAGAAGAAGAGTTGTCAATATCAAAAAGAAGCTAAGGGTGAGAAGTGTCAATAGATACAGGTGAGTCTAAAGAAGAATCTAAAGAATTTGAAGGAGAGTCAAGAGAAAAGTGTGAGAAGCTATATAGCTGAGTTTGATGATCAACCATTCTCATAGCCAAAATAGTATCACTATGCAACTCTTTGATGTATATTAAATCTAGAGTGAATTTAACTCACATACTTGGACCAAGGTGAGTGATCTGCTATACTGATAGGAGATTAGTTGAGAGTGACAGAACACTTAGAACATTATTGAATGTTCCACCACTCACTTCAATAGATAATCTCTTGAGAAATTTTTTAGAAGTGTTATCACCCAATTGTATAGAGGACATGTCACATGGTTCTAAGGAACATAACTCAATCTGTGAAGAGGCCATGTGATGTGAAACACCGAAGTCAATGATCCATGTAGGAGGAGTTGGAGGCATAATTACAACTAAGGATTTTCCCTTATGTTTCCCCTTGTTATTCTCTTTTGCCTTTTATTTTTGAGATTCATTTGCCTTAGTGGATTCATGAGTTGATGAAGATGGTTTGACAGAATCTGGAACACCTATGTTATTCTAATTAAGAAGGCTAGTAATGTGGTTAATTTTTTTCTTCAAACATTTACTCTCATCATGCTTACCTGAGAAATGCCCACATTTGATCTAATCTTTCTTAGACTTATGACTAGAAGAAGAGGTCACATTGTTTGATTTCAAGGTGAAAGAATTTGCATCCTTATCATCCTTTTTCTTGATCTACTTTCTTTTTCTATTGTTAGAAGCCTTATCTTTCTCAATAAGTAATGCATGAGATTTAGATTTCACTGTGCCCATCTGTATCAACTTATCTTGCTCTTGAATCAGGTCGATAATAAAGGTATCTAAAGAAGGCATCTTCCATGTAGTGTCAAGAGCACTCTTAGTGGCATGAAAAGTGGACATAAATACAAAATATTTAGGACCCAATTTAGAGAGTATTGACAAAACAAGTTATTTTTCTTTCTTATCAATTACACATGCTTTCAACTTCAATCTCAAAAGTTTGAACTTGGTAAATAAGTCTTGAAAAGTGTCAAAGTCATCTGGGCTCAATCTAATAAGCTAATTTTCTAGAGCATGTCCTCTCATCACATCCTGCACTCTAAATATCTTGGTGAGGTAGACCCACACTTCAATAGGTGTTTTGGTAGATTCAATGTGAAAGAGTAGATCTAGGGAGATGGAAAGACACAGTAGTCCATAGACTTTATTAAAATGGTTAAACCATTTTATTTTCACTCCAACATTAGTAGGTTCAGTCTTAGTGCCCATTATAATTTGATGGTAACCCTTGGATTGTAAGATAATTTCCATTCTAGGTTTCCATTCATGATAATTAAATGGTGTAAGTGGACTTATTGAGGATGAATCCATAGTGTAGAATTAAGTATTACGATATTAAGTAAAGAAATGATGCAAAAAAAATAAATATTAAATGCACAACAAAAACACAAGTACCCTCTTAGAACTAACAGGTAATGACCCCCCTAAATGTCTCAAATACAAGCACACTCATATAGACATTGGATTCAAAAAAAAATGTGTCTTGAGCAGTAGGTGAAAAACTACAAGGAATAAGAAAAAACATTAAATACTACTGATAATGCACTTAAGAGTGTACAAAAATATGGAAAAAATTATAGCTATGGAAGGCCTAATGATAGGTCCAATGTGTAGAGCATAAAAAACAAGCACTTTTGAAGAAAATGACACTCAAAAAAGAGTTACTGATCAAAAGTTATGGCACTTACAAGTTGTTAATTCAACATTTTCCTAGACCCTTTCCAAAAATGGATCATTACCTTTCACCTAAAATTTGATGAGATCTAAAACATCATGTAAGTTTCTAGCACTAGTTTACTTTGGGTTCTCAAACTACTTCAACTTATAAAAAGTTATAAGCAGTTGACCCTAGAAAACCCAATTACTTCTTGTAGTGTTTTTTGGGTTCTTCAAGCTACTTTACTTTGGGATTTCAAAATAATTCAACTTATAAAAATTTATAAGTAGTCAACCTTAAAAAACATGATTACTTCTTGGTAGTGTATTTTGGGTTCTTTGAGCTACTTAAGCTCGATTACTTTATAAGTAATTGCCTTGGAGAAGCCCTATTACTTCCAAGTATAAGCACTCTGAAAACTTGATTTGGTCAGTGAGCAAGTAGAATCACTTTAGAAACCCAATTTGGTTGGTGATAAAGTAGAAGCACTTCAAAAACCTAATTTAGTCTATAGAGAGTAAATTGGGGTTTATAGGCTAGATTATTTCGATCGTACGAATGACGACCAGATAGAAGAAATCAATTTTTTTGTAAAATCCATGAACTTTCTCAAAAAACTAAGAATAACCTATTTTAGATCTCAAAAACCCCACAAAATATATGTAAACAAATTTTTCATCAAAGGCCTTCTGATATGAGTTTCGAGGTAGTTTTTAGAAAATATCTCCAAGGTCAAAAATGCCAGCCATACAGTATGAAAAAATAGTAAGGTGAATGCATGAGGATCTTACCAAAAGAGACAAATGCATGAGACTATAAGGAAAGATCTGGTACCATGATAGATTTTGCCAAGATCGCTGAATAGCAGCCACATGATGAATGTCAAATTTTTGTAGAGGCAGAATGAGAGCTCCAAAAAAAAGAAAATTCCACAAAGGAAATGTTTGCATCAACCACTTCAAGAAAAAAAAGTACATATAGGGTGAGATCAGGTCACCAAAAAGGTAAAACCTAACTCACAAGTAGAACCCACTTAAAGGTAAATGACCCCTAACAACTTAATGAACTAACCTAAGTACACTGAAAAGATGTGTAGGTAAAACCACTAGGTGGGAAAAAGCCTACACTGACATTTATTTTACTAGTTAGCTTTACATGATGATATTTTATGATGGTTACATACATGTGTTTTATACAAATTTTCAATTGTTTTAAAATCTTAAAATATATAGTGTAATGACATGTGATGTTCTTAACTCTTTCTTTTAAGATGAGTGATTTTAAGAATAAGTTTTACAATCCTTCACCTCAAAAGGTGGGCATATATCTAGATATTTTAAATATTTTTCAAGATAAAGTGGAATCAATAAAGATATTTTTTCAAGATTGAATAAAATTGAGCAACATATTTTATCAATTTTAAAAATATTGAGCAAACTTGAATAAAGGGAATGTGTCAGAAATGGCTAGTATGACATATATCTACTTCTCTAATCAAAACGTGTAAAATGGTTATCAATGTTTACTCTAAAATTTATAATCAAAATAAATGCAATGAATTTTTGTTTGTACCAATTATGAAAACATGGATTACATAAAATATGTGTATTTGTTCCTATGATTTTTTTAATATTTTATAGTTTTTATTTCCATTTTTTATATTCACTATGACAGATTATGAAATTGAATACTTGTTTCAATTGGCCATTTTTTTTAGGTATGTGGGTTTCAAGAGACATCATCCATCTTTACCTATGTAAGTCATTGTACATGCTTCAATTTACTATTTACTTTGACATGTACATGCATTCACTCAAATACATACATCAAAATATGAGAAATCATGTAAACACCTAATTTTGGTATAAGACCCTTTCCCTTTGGTATTTTCCATGTCATATAGTTGAATATTTTTTGATACATTTCCCCTTGTGTTGGGCCCTATGTCATCATTCCATGACTTAGGCCTTCTTCATTTATTTAATTTATGTTCACTCTTAGCCAATGATAACATATGTATTTGATGTATAATGTCTAAAAATATATTTTTTTACTATTCATTTTCTTTTATATACCCCTAAAAACTCCCTAAGTGTTTAAAACACTATTTTATGGGGTTTTCCTAAGTACTAGTCAGCATGTGTGACTTATTTGCTTAACTTGAGGATATATCATGCCTTGATTGTGACTTATCCTTTCTTTTATGGTTGTTCTATGTGCATATGTGTCTTAGACAAACCTATATATAAAAACATACCCTTGGTCATTTTATTATCACTTTGAATCTAGATTTCACATCCAAGCCTATTATAAGTCGATTCTCTTAGGCCTATTTTATCAATATCTATTGAGAGGTCATAATCAACACAAAAATGAGTGTGAAAATTGATCTAATTATTCCATCATATTTATAATTACAAGCTTTTATATGAAAATAATATTTAGCAGGGTGAATGTAGTTGCATTTAATTTATCTATGGGATGAGGTGAAGGAATTTATCTCACTTAAACAATATTAAAATTACATGAAATAAATTAATATATTGGGTATGATTACAACATGTAGGATATGTAACTGTAACTCCCGTGAGTTTTCCTAATCTAGCTAATCCTTTTCTTGTTCTTCATTCAAGTGTTTTTATAAAACTAGGTCAATATCAAAGGCGAATGGGTTAGAATTGTTGAGAATATGATGTTTTCCATATCAAAAAATGGTTTTATAGTTTTTAACATATTATTTGTATCACTTTTTATATCTATGACTTTCTATGAAAACTGACCATTAAGGTGAAATTTAGGGATCGTGTTTTATAACTATGACTTTCTCTAAAAAAGCAACATGAAGATGAAATTTAGGTATTTTTGTTTTGACCATCTTAATAAAATATCTAAAGTTCCATTGGATAATTTAACACATTTCAAATTAGCATATATAATTATACTTATTCAGATTTATATTGTCCATTAAATTTAATGTTTGTGCATAATTTAGATCATTGTGCACTAAAATAATAATATAACACTTAATTTTTGTCTAGGCATAGTTTTAGATGTTAGTTTGCATTGATTTAGGGTAATTGTGTGTTTATTGATTATTGTTTCATATTAGACTCTTATTGGCACAATTTTTCTCTATGTTGGTCCTCATCTTCTTCCTTTTCCTTATATTTTATGTCTCCTCATGTAAACACCTAAATATGGTATTATTACCTTAGAAACATTAGTTTTGACTTATATCTAACATACACACTCATAATTAAGATCTCCTTAGTCTGTGAAATAATGTTCTATTATCATAAGTAGATTATTATCATATCTAGACCATTGTTTTCCCCTTCTTAGATAATGTTAGTAATAGTTAGATGCTACTAGCTACTAGTAGTGTCTACCTTTGATGGTAATGTCCCAAGAGCCTCAAAAATATATTTTTAAAATTAAAATCTCTCATTTGGGTCATCCTAAACATTTAACATGTTAGTTATGGGGGGAAATTACCTAAAGATTTATCTATATATACATATCAAGCCTTATATCATCTACATCTAGCACTCATATTGAAAAAAAACATGAGAAATCCATTTAGACATCCTAAATACACTATCTAAGAGCATCAAAATCTTAAAATCACTTAAAGGAAGAGGCCAAAATCCAAGCCTAAATATAATTTCAAGGTCAATATTACATTTTATCAAGTGTCAAAAGCCAAAGAGTTGTATTTCACGCTAGTGTAACATTATTAAGTGTAAATACATATAGGTGGGATAAGTACATGTGTTTTGAGCCCTATTTGGAGTATTTTAATGTAGGAGACACTCAACCAATTATTGGGGTGTGGTTGGGGCTTCCTAGCCTAAATTTATAACACATTTTTATATGTCAAGAAAGTGTTGAAGGAATAATATTGATAGGTAGGAATAACAATTTTTGGTAGAATAGAATATAAAAATTAATAAAGACAACTCTATAAAATAGTGGATGGGAATAGTCATCGCAGGTATTTGGCCTTCTGTGATACTGCCCAAGTATATTTTGACAATATTTTTCCTAAGCTGAGCAATAACAAAGCTCACCCAAACTATTTTAGATGACTATACACAAATAATAAGCGATACAAAATAGAATAATAAATCCCTTACTCATTTACATACTTAGTAACTACAATCAATTTATGTTAGCATTCATATTTATATGGTAAACGATATATATTATGCAATATAAATTTAATATTTTTCTCATATTTCAATTGCATTGAATCCAATATATGTTAAAACATTATGGTGAACTTGATTTTTTCAACTCAAAAAACCCTAGGTTCTTATCCTTTAGGGTTTCATATTTTCTTTACAAGGTATTATATTTATCTTGTGTTAAGGTTTGAAATCTGATTTTTTATTTATCCTTGTTTACATAGGTAAAACCCTAACATATATATAATGGATATTCATAGTGTATATTTTAATATTCAAGATATGATTGTCATAATTACATGTTGATTTCTGTTAATATGTTTCAAAATCATGTAATGAAATGGATTCAATTTATTTATAATAAAAGTAAGGATGAAATTAATATTGAACAATTCTTACCTCTCATTAATAATACATATCATTCTACTTCTCCAACTAGAATGTGTTGTAATATAAATACATTCATGACATGTTACCCATCATCATCAAAATATGTCATGCATCCTCAAGGTAATATATTTTTATTGACAAGGAATGTGATGGTTGATATACTCATCTTGTTTCCTTTAGTTGTGATTATCCAATATCATTGATAAGAGACAGGCCTTGGCATCAATTATAAACATTAGTTTAAGTAGTTTCTAGCCATTGATAATTTATCATCTACATGTTTTATTAAGGTTGAGGGTATTTTTATATTGATAGTAGTTGGTGATATAATTTTATAGGTTAACTGAATATTCTAATGGGTTAAATCTACTTTGAACCATGGTGATTAATGTCGATGCTATCTTTTGATATAGAAATTGACCCTAAGATATGTTTCATGCAAAATATAGTATAGTATTCAATAAGCACATATTTTAAAGTAGGTAAGATAGATTTGGTAGAAAATTTGGTCAAAGATGAGTAAATGTTGAGTTCCTTTCTTCAAATTTCATTTAGGTGGTTAAATTAGATTGGTTCTAAACTGCCTATTAATATTGGTAGCTTGTAGTTAGTTTGGCGAAGCTTTAGCTTATTTGACAATAGATGGTATTGTCTAGTGAAAATTTGACATGTCATTTAAGTGCATTTAATAAGTGGTTACAACAAATGCATTGAAATAAAATGTCTACTTTTATTTTCTCTTGTGTCATTTGGCAAGCTAGTTAGTGAAATAAAAGCTCTGCAAAAACCTTGGTTATTTAGTGAGGACATTTGATTGTGTTTATTTTTGGTCTTGAGGAACTTGAAAAATTATTAAATTATGTAATATTTTTCAATCAAGGAATATATGCATGCTTTGTTCCATTATTGATCTTTTATGAAATGGAATCTCTATAATTTTGAAAGGAAAAACACAAGTTGCATTTCAGATTGAAAAGAAATAAGGAGGTTGTTGGTGTTTTTTTCAGTTGGTGGTATATAAATTTTCTTGTTGATTTTATCCTTCAATAGCCAGGTACATGGAAGTTATATGAGGGTATATTCAAGGATTTTTCATGTATTCATTTGTTACTTTATTAGGAATCATGGAAATGAGTTTTATAGGCATTTATTAATACAATTGTTTGAATGTTACTCGCATGTTGTGTTATCAAACTTGCAAGTTATCTTTTATTTATATGGTTGAAATGTTTATCCATTTGAGTGATATACATGGATTTTAAGATTCATTGCTTATAGTACAGTCATTAATTGCATATTTTTCTTGATAGGGTTGAAATTTTTCATTTGGTTGTCCATACTCAATAATATATCATTGAATGGAGTTTGAACATTTTCATGATGTCATTTTTATTAAAAAATAATGTGTTTAAATGTGCTATGTGAAATATCACTATATGAAGTGGATTTTTAAGTCATAAAATGATATTGTGCATACTTTTGAACTTGTTTATTTCATTTTGGGTGTGAAAGGAGTTCACTATGCAATTGAGCATTATATTGATTGCTATTTTAGGATGAGACAATGTTTAAGTTTGATAAAATGTTGGGAGTAGAATAGGGATGCCAAAATAATAGAGTATATTGATGGACACGTATGTGACTTGCACTATTTTGTATTTTGTATATCTTTTTGTATGTATTTGGCCTTTGCGAGCATATCAATATGATCTAGAATGCAAAGAGTCCTTCCTTTTGGGTATAGCAAAAGGCAAGAATATGAAGTGATAACACTTTTTAAAACTCTATGTATAATGCTCAGTTGTATTTGGATATGGTTTTGATCTGAGAGAAATTAATATTTATCATTCTAAAATGATTTTCCTTTGTATCTTTTATCATTGTTCTATTTGTAGTGAATATTTTTTCTGTTTAAATATGTTAATCATATCATTTATATCAATTTTTATAATTTTAATAAGTCTATGTTTATTTACATAAAAATATCTACTTTTCTTGTTAGTGAATATATTTAGTTTGAATTTTCATCTATTGTTTACTTTTGTCACTTCCTGCATAAGTTATCCCTAAAGTAGCATGTTCTGAAGGGTTTTCCAGGAACCTTGGTTAAAAAAACCTTAGGTTTTCTTCTAAGGGATAAACTATTAAAAGAATTAAAAAAATATGTAATGAGATGAGCTGACCCCAATCACCCCCATTGATTATTGATTGTTACCAATGTATTTAATACTCTAAGGATGGAAATCAAGCCACACATATTTCTCCCACCTAGTGTGATTTTGAAATTATTCTCCTTCACTGTATGAATGAAACTAATGCTTTGGATTTGATACTTGAAATTTATTTCTTTGACTTGGATTTGGTATGATTTAGAATTGGATTTGGGATGATCCTAATGATTGATTCAAAAATTGGGAAGAATAGGAATTTTTTCTCAATGTGCAGTAGTGTATAGATGTGTATCAAGTGAGGCCTTGATTTATACATGTCTAAGTTTTATTACATAATTTATCATGCCAATGGCATGCTAAGCAGTTGGGATGACCTAAAGGAAAGATTTGACTTCAAAAAATAGGCATTTTTGGGAGAGGGTCACTATCATTAGATGCAGGTTAGTATCAATTGATAATATTGACACAGTCTAGCATTTATGACCCATGCATAAGAGGAATGAACTAAAGGTTTGGGCATGTTTGTATGAGGTAATAAGCTGGCTTGGCATAGACTAAAATCTTCTTGTAGGTGTTTGACAACAAATAGAGAGAGTTAAATTCATAATGTAACACATAGATGTGAGAGAATGGTAGGCTAGGGACATACTTGTGTGAATAATTCATGTGTGATAAATTTATGTCAAAATTGTTATTTTAAATTAATTAATACCATATTTTAGTATCTACACCACCAAAAATTAATTAACACAATGGAGTAACAACAACAACTATTATTTCCTTGTTAATTAGAAAATGAGAAAATCTCACTCATAGATGAAAGTGGCTTAAAACACACACAAACATATCCCTAAGGATTGAAAAAATAATACTATTACCCTAAGTCCTTGATAGGATTTAATCTAATCCAAATTTCCATTCCATATTTATGCACATATCTCTACTAGCTAATCTCACTAATAGTTACACTTAGAATTTTACCTCACACATTTCAAATCTATTTCAATAATGTAGCAATCTGGTTATATAGGCACAAGACCCACTTAATTACATTAATTACTATCAAAACTACACTAAGGCCATAAATATTAAACTATCTTAACATAATAACATGCACTAAAACCATTAAATATAAAATATAGTTCTGAATGACTCATAACACATCACCATGTGATGCACTTGTAGCTCTACCATTTCCAATGTCAACCATAACCTCAATGTATCTTCTACTCTTATTTAAAATCACCACCAAGAATTCATAAGAATTGTGTTAAGGTGTACTACTAGCTAAAGTAAGAAAAAAATTACATGCTCAACATAGTGTACCACCATTATATAATGAGAAATAAAACTTCACCAAAAATTACTATCCATACACAATCACAAAATAAAATTATAACTTGTAGTAATAGACAAGAGAACCTAAATGTTATGAAAAACACTAAAAACTATCAAAACATCTATGGGTTTCACCACTACTTAGTACTACTAACCTACTCATGATTTTGGTTGATGCAAGATTGCTTGTGAACCTGGCGATGTCTTATGAGTCATTATGAATTTTATTGTGTATTTAATGATTGAAATTATATTGATATGTTACAAGCATTTAATATTTATGGCCTTAGTAGGTTTTTGAGATAATTTAATCTAATTAGTTGAGTTTTATGTATATATAAATATACCATTATACTAATGAAATGGATTCATAACCCATGAGGTAAAAGTTTAAGAATACAGTTATTAGGGAAAATAGTCGGCATAAATTTATATATAATTTTAGGGAAGGCACTTTTGGGTTGAATCACATCCCTATGAGGACTTGGTAACACTACAATGTTTGTAATCTTATGTATGGTGTGTGTGTTATAAGCTACATTGACTATATGTGAAATTTCTCATTTTATGATCAATAAAGATATTTTTTCTTTCTTTTTCTATTGAGTTAATTAATTTGTGGGCTATACGATATAAGAAAACTCTTCATTGAGACCCCTATCATGAATACATAAATAGGATTTCATCTTCTATATCTAGATAATCAAGTGTAATTACACAAACATTAACATAGTTCTTATTTTGATATAAGTATGTAGCTAATTAACTTTTGAACTTCATTGAAAAATATTGAAGAAGATGAATATATAATTTTTATTGTGCCTAAAACTCTATTCTTCTTCATACTTTATATTGAAATGCCTCTAGGAGGCTTTGCATTTATAGATGCATTAAGATTTAATTAGGAACCTATTGGCATGCAATCTAACCAATAAATTGAGGAGAAAACTAAAAAATCATGGGTCTACACATAAAAATGAGGATGAGAGGGGTGAAAAGAACCATAAAATAGAAAGGGACACAATTGACAAGTTGTCGATTATGTTCAAGTCACAATTGATAGACCATTGATTATGTCCTACATGAAAAAAACATTGGAGATAAAAAGAGAAGATGTACATGCACAAAAAAATATGTGAGAGAGAAAACATAAAAAAGATAATAACATGTGTCCTCACATAGAAGAAAAAGAAGGAGAAAAATATATGAAAGGCACCAATAAGATCCTAATTCAAACTAATGATCTATAAACAAAAAACAAAATAAAAAACATTGTATTAATAAGTCTTGTAATAAAAATTAGGTGTCTATAATTATAGAGAAATTTGGATAAATGACATATTTCCTTGCTACATTAGAAGGAAAACCTTTAAATAATCTTATCAACATTATGCATTTTAAATAGTTATATAAAAGATCTGTGTTTTAATTTGTGGCATTGTGTTATTGTAAGGACATGTTTGTTTGCTTCTTTACTTATTTGTCATTTTCCTATTGTTGACTTATCACCTTTTTATCAAGGTTTCTCACATAGTTTGTACAATTTTTTCTATTTTTTCCATTTGGCACCATTCTTCTATATATTGATTCTCAGTGCTTCATGGTCATTTTCTAACTTTTTCTCATAGGAGTTGATTTTTTCATTTTAATATTTATTTCACATATTAGTTTCTTTTAAATTGAGCCTTGTACTTTGATTTCTTAGTTTTTATCTATATTATCATATGTTGCTTGTGTGACATTAATATTTTTGTTTTCGTTTATTTATATTATTGAAACATCCTCACGATCTTATTTATATTTCCATAATTTACATCATGTATCTATTAAGGAGAAAATGTTATATATATGTTTTACACTAGTATATTTTTAGATGGTTATCATATATGCTATATTGATCATATCATGTGCTCATATGAAGAAAATTATATTGTATACATATGCTTTCATTAATACATCTTCATGTGTCATGCATCAATGGTTTATACTTTATATTACACATGGTGCATATTATCTCATTTTTTCAAATAGATCAAAACTTCATGTGTTATCTCAAATCTTAAAAGTGAGGCATATATTCCACCTTACATATTTAATACCATGCTTATCAAGTACATACAATATTGAACATAAAAAATATAGTAATTTGGACCTTGTTTCAGTTCTATTTTAGATAACCCCATGAGAATGATCATACTAAGATCTATTAGTTAACACTATTTATATTATCTCACAAATATGACTATGATATGATTATTATAGTTTTGTTCAGCATTATGTCACTATAATGGAACCTTAAGATATTATTTAGATATTCTTAGATTTTTTTCTTAAAATTTTATATAGCTTTATTTTAAAATGTCATATTTTTTAAAGTCAAATGTATATTCAAGATTTTACATAAATTTGGAGGCACATAGGTCCTTGTAGTTATTCAACCATTTTCACCAATAAAATGGGTTATATTATTTTTTAAATTTTTATATTTTAGTAGATTATTACTATTGGCACTCATCCATAGGTATGTAGAAAAAGAAAGAATATTTTTAGATATTTCTAAGTTTATTGGATTATGTTCCATAGATCCATGTGCACAATTTTTTAATCTACATGTTTACTTTTTATGTTTATATGTAAATAAATATATCAAAGTGGAGAAAATATAGATACGTAAAAATATCCGCTATACATTTATTAGTTGAAAACTGTATGATTTTATGGTGTTTATATACTTTTTGATTATTGGTATAAAGTAGGCACCATTGAAATATTTTATTAAATTTTGATGGTCTTCGACCTTTGTCTCAGCGCCTCTAGTTGTCATATTATCTCTCCTTTAATTCTGAGCTTCTTATCCAAAGTGTTTGGACATTCTTGGCCCTTTTCTGTGTTCCCTTTTGGGTACACTCACTTTATTTTTTTTATCTCATTATGGCTATTTAATTTCAGTTTACACTAATAAATCCATAAGTTGAATTCAACTTGTTTATAATTACACAATCAACATGAATCATTAATCAATAAGTACATTGAGCATTCTATAAAGGAAATTATTGGGCATCCATAGACATTCTAGAGGAAATCAAGCAATCGTTTAAGCATTTATTGAATCACACAAGTTTATGTTTAGATACATATTAAAAGACATTGGTTTGCATATTATTGGAGCTACTCTAATTATTGAAGTTTTTTGTTTTCAATAGTTTCATTGCCCAAAAACCTGAAAAATATTAATAGTTGAGTATCTTATGGTTTAACATAGACCTCAAAACATTTTTTTTTCACTTAAAGTTGTAAGATATTATTGTTCAATTAGGGCAAGAATAGAATCTTATTTTTCCAGGGATTGGAGTGGAAGTGAAAAAATATGAGCAAGATTTTTGGAGCTCACGACCAAGTGAACCCAGCTGTTAAATCAATTTTGACATGGTTGCATTTTTTAGGGAACGATTGGATATTTGTGACATCATTAGGAAAGTAAAGAAAATTCTAGACAAACTTCTTCAATTGTCGCCAAATGTTTGGGTTACAAGACTAAACCTTATATATGTCATATATTTTCTCTCATTATGTCGATATGCATCCTACAATGATAACAAGGAGCAATGAGGTGTGCGGTGGTAGGATGTATTGATCATCATAACATAATTTTTTCTTTTTTAATTACGATATCTTGAATATATATTGAAGTTTAAAACTTTTTCTAATTTTTTTTAAACTCCAACAAATGATACAACGATATTAAAATTATATATCACTAATCAAAAAAATAAATAAATAAATAAATAATAAAATTAAATTAAATTAATATCTAAAAATAAATAAAAATAAAATATTTGGACTGATTTTAAAATTAAATGGTTAATTTCAGTCTAAGCTATTCTGTCTTATATTATTAATAATAATATTTAGATGAGTCTTTCCACTTGTAATTATAAGTTTATTCGTTGTAAAACTTAGTTATCCAATTATGATAAATATGTGGGTGTGGTTATCCCTTGTTCAACGATGTCTATTCTTTCTTTTCCCATCGAACGGATAATTACACCACATATGAATAGGTTATACGTGTCTTGCAATGGTTGTCTATGTTATGAATGTTAAATAATAATAATAATAATAATAATAATAATACTTTGGGCGCATGTCTCTAATAAGTAGTTATACTTAAAGAGTCGTGTCATTCAACATCATTCCATCACCGCACCGTTTTTCTTCGCTATGGTCAAAAGTTTCATGGTGATAAGAAATCCCGTGCGAAGGGCATTCCAAAATATTACGCCCCATCTAGAATTTAAATGAAAAATCATAACACATTGACGTGACGTTTCAAAATTATGCATTGCTCTTCATAGTTTAATAATAATAATAATATTATTATTTCTGAACGATGTTTTTGTTTCTTTTTTCTTTTCTTGAAAAGCCTTTTTATATTACACTATAAAAATATTACATCGATTCTTTTAGATTGAAAAATAACAATTAATTTAATTTAAAAAGTAAATTAATTAACTTTTTAATTAAAATTTGGTAATTAAATAATAAAATTAAAGAATACTAAGTCACATAGGGAACACGTATAGGTGGTAGAAGCGAATGATCATTTGGCTTGTCACTTTAATTCCAATTATTATTTATGGGTAGATTTTTCATATCAAGCACTGCTTGTTATTAGTTTTATCTTTATCTACATTATCTTTTAGCTCTTGTTTAGATGGGGGAATTGATAGGGCCAACTGAAGGAATTTTTTTTATCATTGAGCCCTTCATCCACCAGTGTCTAGGAATGTAGACCCACCAGCACCACAAGAGCTATGAGCCAACAACTTGTTCCATGTTTCATGAACAATGCCTACCATGAGATTCATAACTGCAACCCTATAAAGGTAACCATCAACATGGAGAATCTAGAGCAACCTGAATTACTACACATGGATCACTCACCCAATGGTCCAATAGAGACAAAATGTGTTCAACCTATAGCCTAAGATTTTTAACTTGCACTTGTATCTGAAGCATAATTGCATTGTTAGTAATGAAAAAATAACCATCTAGAGATAAGTGATTAAATATTGCATTATTATGTTCTTTCCATAAATGCATAATAATTTTAGAATGAATGAATATGCCATATTTGGTTGTACTTTACAGGTAACATGGTTGAATCCCCTAAAACCACCATTTTCTATGAAAACAATTCTTGATGAAAAGGTTGAAAAATGGAACATATCCATTTTCACGCTGACTAAGCATACTTGCTAAACCAAAACGATGCTTGAGTGACTTTGTATGTTGGCAAAACAAGCATAAGGGATTAACCATGCCTAAATGAACATTACGGATACCAACATGAATATCTTGGTATAGTTCATACACTACAATAAATTTGCTTGATTGGAATCAATAATTGTTTTCCAAACTCTAGCGAAATTTCGTCCCCACATCTCTATAGAAGAATTAACTTTCCAATGAGAATTTTAAGAATGCCACTAAAATAGTTGTTAAAAATTTTCCACATCAAGATCTATTTATCTCTCAACGTCAAAATTATCTAAGTATGATAGACTTGAATAAAAACTTTTATTTTTATGAATGGGCTCACCCTATTAATTTAAATATTTTTTTATGTATCAAAAGCTAATCCATGCTCTATTAAACCCTTTGTAATAGAAAAAAGAAGTTATGTAAAAAGTAAAGGGAGTTCATCCTTATTTGAATATTTAAAAAGAAAGATCCTCTTCTTTTAAATATATAGAAGTAGCGTAAGTAAAGGTTGAAGCGGGAAAATATGTAAGGAAGCTTGGGCATCATGGGAAAAATTAGAAAACATTTATTAAACCACTAATAATTAAAAAGAAGCCACAACAAAGGATAAAATGCAGAATTATGGTGGTGGGTCACTGAATATTGAAAACTCTTCCCTAACTTTTATCCTCCTCATTGTCTTTACATATAATTTTATTATTTGAGCAAAGTGTTGATTCCCTAAACTTTCCAAGTCTACCGAATTCCTAGGATTTAGATATGATCTCATGCTTTCTATCTAGTAAGAAAATTTTGAGCCCTCAAAAAATAGAATGCAATATGCATACTTTCTACAGTTGGTAAAAGTCATAGTGGACCTCTTGTTTGTCTACCCCCTTGCTCTTATCTTGTTGTTGTAACTTCATATATGGGTTACATCTTGCATCTTTCTCGTGGGACTTTATTTCTTTATGATTGCGTTCACTTCCTTTATTTCATATTGATAGTAGCATGCTTGTATAGATAAGAGATCATCCCACTTCCTTCTGGTGCATCACCACTTTTTTTTTTATATTTCTTTCTTCCATTTTCCCTCTAATTTTCCATTTATGCATTTAGCTTAGGTATATTATCACTAGATTAGGAAATAGAATTAGTTGTATCTGAAGGTTCTCTACAAGGAACAATCCCACATTGAGTAGATATCCTATTGTTGCGTTTAAAATTTGGCTACAAGCAAAGTCATAATGGCTTTTGTTTATCTATCCCCTAGGTCTTATCTTGCTATTGTAACTTCATATATGGGTTGCATCTTGCCTTTACAATTTATTTATTTATGAGTGTGTTCACTTCCTTTCTTGGATACTGATAATAGTGTGCTTGTATAGATAGGATATCACCACACTTCCTTCTGGTGCATCACCACTTTTATTTTCATGTTTATTTATTCCAATTTTTCCTTTTTACATTTATCTTAGGTAAATTAGCACTAGATTAGGAAACAAAACTTGTTGGGTTTGGAGGTTCTCTACAAAGAATAGTCACACATTGAGTAGAGATCCTATTGTTGTATTAAAATGTGGTAGACATTTTAATACATTAACAATAACCAAGTCAACTTATACCAATGAAAAGTGGTTTTAACATGCCACTCCTTGTCAATGCACCGCTTAGTAAGGGATTGGAGTGAAATCTTGTGGAGAAGATATTCATTTGGGATAACTCTTTGAATATTAGTAAGAAAGAATAGACCATTGTTATTAATTTGAAACTTGTCATGCATGATAGGCTAAGGGAGCCAATCTTAGGACCTTTTAAAAAATAGGCATGAGATAACCTTTATCTATTTCTTAAAAATATGAGACTCTTGACCCAAGGGACCATGGAAAAAGGAGACCATATTATGCGAGAGATGAAGGCCACCAAATCAAGTGAAAGTTTAAAGAGATCCCATTTATGAAACCATATTCATCCCAAATTAAGTGAGAATTAAGAAACTATCAAGGTTTCCATATACTTTAATCCACAAAGGAACCTAAAATATTGATAGGGACCTAAGTGAGAAAAAGATAATGAATACCAATACCCTTCCATGTCTTCTTGCCATAGGGATTGCCATGATAAATTTAATGATGGATCAAGATATTTTAAGAATTGTCTCCTTTAAGGGAATGAATAACCCACTTGACATAAAGGGAAATACCTTAGTTTTTGACATCAAGAAGCCCAAGACCTCCTATCTCTTTAGATCTACAAAATTTATCCAAAGAGAATTTATGAAAACCTTTAGAGCCCTTAGAATTTTATTAGATGAAATATATGAGGATACATTCCAAATTTGCATATGCATTGATGGAAGGTTCCCAACAAGATGAATAATATACATGAAAATTTTTAGCTAGGGTGATGGGTTTAATAACCTAATAAGCAATTTTATTCTTAACCATTTGAACCACATAGTTTCCATACTCTGAAGGAGGTGCCTAAAAGTCAAAGGGAATGTCTATGATTTTGAACTATTATCTAGGCTATATATAATACCACTTTTACCCTTGTATCCCCTAAAGTAAGGGTATGCCATATTTTATATGGCATTGATTTTTCTTCCATCAAATAAAAGAACTAGACGATAGAAAAAAAGATTTAGACATTTGATGGCACTGGAAACAAATTCCTCTTCTTCAACAAGAGTGAGGAAGGAACCATTAGAAAAATGTCCATTGACCATATGGCTATGATGCTGAGGGAGGTAAATACCTTTAACTAATATTTTGAAGATGTAATCAAATCAAGATAGTTAAACCCTTCAACAACAAGAACATATAGGGAAGGGTATAAAAGGCATCTATTCCTAATGGATCCAAACAAAAAAAATTGTTTAAATTGATCCCCATTAATGGTGATATAATCACTAACATCCTTAAAATAGATTCTAACAATTTAAAAAAATTTGGCCCCAAACACTAATGCTTAAACATAGCTATGATAAAATTACACTCAATCTTGTCATGGTCTTTCTTAAAATAAATTTTGATGAATAAATATTTCTATTGTGAGGAGTGAGCCCATTCCATCCATTCTCAGACTATAATAACATTATCGATAATGTGTCTCTTGTGAATTAAGTTATTCTACTCATGACGGAAGATGAGAGGCAATAAGTACCTCACCTCAAGATCAAGATATTTAACTATGATATTGTAAGACAGAATCAAAAGAGTAATAAGACACCAATTGGTAATGAGATTTAGGTCCCATGTCTTATAAATAAACTTGATATTTGTCACACCCCATTTTCAACCTATCCTAGAAAGACATTAATATAAATTAAATAAAAGGCTTAATTTCTAGTTTGTATAATTTATGCAACTTTTATTTAGTTAATTAAATGTTGTAAGATGAAAAAAATTATGAATTTAATTTTGATGTATGATGACATGTAAATTATCTTGCACTAGCATTTTAATAATTATAATCAACATTATTTGGATAAAATACATTAGTGATTATTATTATCTATGCTAATGTAGTGATCTTTTTCTAGTTTTAGTGGCTTTAGTTATATATATATATATAATTGAAAATAACTACCGCCTATTGGATCGAGATGGATGTAAGATAGGGATCCCCCATCATAGTGGTTTTATCCAAAGGGAGAGAATCATAGGGGTATATATATATATATATATATATATACAATTGAAAATAACTACCGCCTATTGGATCGAGATGGATGTAAGATAGGGATCCCCCATCATAGTGGTTTTATCCAAAGGGAGAGAATCATAAGGGTATATATATATATATATATATATATATATATATATATATAATTGAAAATAACTACCGCCTATTGGATCGAGATGGATGTAAGATAGGGATCCCCCATCATAGTGGTTTTATCCAAAGGGAGAGAATCATAGGGGTATATATATATATATATATATATATATATATATATATATATATATATATATATATATATATATATATATATATATAAAATTGAAAATAACTACCGCCTATTGGATCGAGATGGATGTAAGATAGGGATCCCCCATCATAGTGGTTTTATCCAAAGGGAGAGAATCATAAGGGTATATATATATATATATATATATATATATATATATATATATATATATATATATATATATATATATATATATATATATATATATATATATATATATATATATATATATATATAAAATTGAAAATAACTACCGCCTATTGGATCGAGATGGATGTAAGATAGGGATCCCCCATCATAGTGGTTTTATCCAAAGGGAGAGAATCATAAGGGTATATATATATATATATATATATATATATATATATATATATATATATATAATTGAAAATAACTACCGCCTATTGGATCGAGATGGATGTAAGATAGGGATCCCCCATCATAGTGGTTTTATCCAAAGGGAGAGAATCATAGGGGAAAGGAAGGTAGATTGAGATACATAATTTAAAAATAGCGATTATTCTTATCTATGCTCATGTAGTGATATTTTGCTAATTTTAGTTGCCTCAGTTACACACACACACATATATTACTCAAAATAACTACCACCTATTGGATCAATATGGATGTAAGATAGGGATTTTCCATCGTAGTGGTTTTATCCAAAGGGAGAGAATCATAGGGGAGAGGAAGGTAGATTGAGATTCATAATTTATAAATCGACCATTTTCAAACAAAACACACACACACACACACACACACACACACACACAAACTAGACCCTTTTGGTTAGTTCATCTATTAATATATGTATGGATGATGAGTGTATGAAGGTTTTTATTGTCTTTATATGTTCTTTTATTTTTATTTTTAGTCATATTTACATGTAAAATATATTTTATATAATGATATATTATATTACCTTACAATTTTTTAGGGTGTTAGTGGTGCAAACTACTATTTGGAATATCCTAAATGGTACTATACAATTAGGATATCCAAAATATTAGGTTAAATCATAGTTTGCACATGATTAAACCATTAACATACTAGGATAATGGAGCATACATGGAGACAAATAAATATTTTAACACAATAATATATTATGCATACTATATCATTTCATACAGGAAGATTACAAATATATAGGAAGAGACTTTCCTATAATTGGGGAGATACAATCTCCATCGAAATATCCAAATCTCCCTAGTATAACTCAAACTAAAAAACTGATTATAAATGAATATATTGTTATCACAACATATTCAAATAACCAATCTAATATCTAACTCACGAATATACTATTTATCTCTCAGTAAATACTCAAGTAAAATATGATGTAATAAACTAATCTCTAACACCAAATATTGGATACAACTACCATTAACATGATCATATGATAACTATAGTATGATGTGGCCATATTGCATATGTGCACAATAGTTATTTATGCTATATTTTTTGAGGATGACAATATTTAGGTCCATCATTTGTTGAAGTCTTATGTGATTCTAATTATAACTTGGACCCTTAGTTCTTCTTATACATAAAATTTTATAAAAATAATTTAATGATAAGTTACATTTGGTTCTTGAGACCTTAACAACATATTCATTTTAAAACATTTTGTGATAAATTTGACTTGGACTGATAACCTTACTGGGTTAAATTAGTAATCTATTCAAAAGTCCTTATACATCACTTATTCAAATATTCCTTTGTATTTTTTCTTTGGATTCTTTGAGACTATGGTTTCGAATGTAAGGAATAGAAGTCATAAAATTTGGGGAAAACCTTCAAGTTTTTATATTCAAATCTAGATGTAAATTTTTCTTTGGATGCTTGAGATATTTATTGTAACCCCTTTTTTGACCTGTGGGTTTGAATGGACATATGGCATGGGATTTTGTTTTCAATTTATTGAGCCTGGTAATTGGATTTGAATTGTGTATTTATCCCAGACCATAATGGTCGACATGTGTATCCCTAGTATTTATCAAAATAAAAGATGTTTGGTTTCCTAGGGAAGATCTAAGGCATGCTTTCTTGCTATTTTTTATGAGAATAAATAAAAATTGAAAATTGAAAAAGGAGAGAATCAGAGGGCTTGGATGATTGGAGGAGGGATCTATTCTTTGGCATCTTACCATGAAGGAAATAAATTCATGGGTAACTGAAGATGTTTTTATTAATTTATAAAATGTAATGTGGTTTTGGGAAGCACTTTTATTGTTATTAAAAATGCATTGATTTATTTGAATTTGGATGAAGAAGGGATTCATATTTTGTTAAATGGGTATGATGTTTGAGGTTAAGAAAATATGACACTAAATAATTTTGTAAACACCTATTTGCATATCAATCAGAGAAAACTAGGGAAAATAACTTGAGTTCCATGTATTTTGAGGCAATCTAAGATACGTTTAATATGGTGCATATGCTAATTTTTCTTGATCACCTAGCATATGATATTTGAATCTATAGATTTACCTCATAAAATTTGGATATTAGGATGGTTTTTAAGCTTAGTTAAGAGGACCTTAACATTTTATTACTTTTCAAAACTATGATGTTTAATTTATATGTAAACCTATGTTTTTTTGACTAAAATTAGTCATCTAAAACTCCCCATATTTTTATATGGTGAAGAATCACTTGCTAAATGTGACTATTTGGAAAAATGGTCTTGAATGGATGAGAATAGAGATGGATTTTAAGTAGTCCATATAGATTTGATTGGGGCACATTTGAGTACGAAATTATTTCAGGAAAAATTTTAGTATAAGACTTATGTAAGTAATAGACTTTAACATGGTTAGAGATTATGAAGATTTAAAAAAAATAAAAATAAAATAAACTATTAAACCAACTTACCTTTGCATGTTTTCCTAAGCAAATATTTAGCATCTTTAAAATTATAGTAATCTCATTTTGGTAGGTATGAAACAAGATCCTCAATCTCCTAAGCCTTGATGATGGAAACTAAAATGAAAATAAAACCTTTAGCTATCCTACCCCTAAATTTTTTTTAGGCATGATATTTAGTAAAGTTATTGAAAACATGGAATTAGCCAAAAAAAATCATGTTTTGGTAATGATTGTTTTTAAGATTCCATTTTATCTTGTTCTGAGTAAAAAGAAGAGAATTATTAATGGTAGGATAGAAGAGTTTTTTTTTTTTTTTCAACTCAGCTAGTGAGAATTACCATGATTCCCTTGGATTCGATAAATGTTTTTTTTTAATTATTAGTAAAAAGTAGTTTTTTTTAAAACTAGGGACAAAAACTCTAGACAAGGAATAAAAATACATTGCCTAAATAATCAAGGTTAACAACTAAAATAAAAACTCTAAAATAATTGATCAACAACAAAAATCATCCTAGCAACATAACCACTCCCAATAAGTATATTGAGTGGGCCCAAATAGATTGAAAACAAGTGATACACAATAAGACCAATGACTAACACAAATCATCCATAAATATTCCTCAAAGCTAAAGCCCTCCTAATCAAAGGATCATACCATTAGTCTTTTGGATCATTAATATTTTTCCTTTTTTTTCCTGCACTTCAATCCACACTTGATTGTTTTCTATACATTTCAGGGAGAAATATTTATTGATTTCAAGTAATTTGAAGGGATCATATGTATATTTTGAAAGCTTTGTTAGTTTTTCCTTTGATTTGTATTATTCAATGACTAGTTCCACATCTTTAGAACTAAGATGTTCAGTAATTGATATGTTCAAAGAAACATCCTTAGCTTCTTTTACAACTATAGTCTCTACAAGTCTTCCCTCTATATTAGCCATGGATTCTATTCTTGGGGTCTAGGGTTAATCATCCTCCTTAGATTCCACCTAAGAGTCTAAGGAATCATGATAATTAGGTCCAACCACTATCAGGAGATCAAAGGATGAAATATTACACCACGTTGATTCAATATTTTATTTTTGGAGTTACTACATTCTGAAGTCAAGTGCCCAATTTTAAAACACCTACAACACCTAAAAGATATTACTTCAAATTCTAGTGGTTGAGTCCAGAACATGTCCTCAACAATTAGGTCAATAGAGGCCAAAATAGAAGTAAAAGTATCAAGTAAAAATAATTTTCTAACAAAAGTGGTACTGGAGAATAGAGTTGTGGTAGATTCATTCCACATGAATTTACCCAAAGTGTTACCTATGGCCTTGAAATAAGGTTGAAGCCAAAAATGGAGTGGAATATGAGGTGAGCATACCCAAATGGTTCTAGTTGAGAAATAATCATAGATAGGGATGAAGCTTGGAAACTAGGGTTTCATGAGTAGATGATGCCTACCCCAATTCTATTATTTTTTAAGAATCAAATATTTGTCTAAATCGAGATGAAAAATTGATGCAAAGGTACATGGGAAAAGTCTCAAAATCATCATCTTAGGACTCAACTTCCTTGTCCTTGAATATTGGTTTCAACTACAAATACTTGGATTTATTCTCAAGGTTTAAATTTCATTGATGTATTATAATTTGTACACTAGGCTATATTCATTCACCATTACTTATCTTTCCACTCAACTCACTCTTCACATTCACACTAGTCACAACTTCAAGGTACTAGCACCTAATCATGTCATTAGTCTTATGGATTAAATATATAGTCATATATGATATTAATATATCATATTACCCTTCTCTTTATCCCCTTCAACCATTCCATCAACCTATTTCATCCATTGTCACATCTCCACACACTAGTGAGGCTACTTAGCTTGTACCCTTTTTTTCACATTTTTACTTTTTTTGAAGAATATATAATTTCCCATGAGGATATAACTACATATTTAACCACCCTATATCTTTATAAAACCTTCCTTGAAGTTTCAAAGTTCAAATATTTATTAAACTACCACTTCCTTTGCAAACACCTACCCAATTAAGCCTTTTAGTCCTCTATGCTCTTGCTCAGACCTTAAATCCATATTATATGGTATTATAAAAAATTAGAACCACTTGAATACTTTTATTCATGTAAATATAATAAATATTATAAATTTTTATGAATTTATCATGGTGGTAATAGGAGTTATGGGGGTTTTACTCCCTAAACCCTAGTTCTTTCACTATGTAGGCTAAGAGGCTTTACAATTCTCTTTCTTGAGTTTTATGATGTATCCAATGAATACAAGACTTGTTATAGGTCTTTATTGACATTTTAAATCTATAAAAATATGTTATGAACATCCACCAATCTTTCCAAGGTTGATAATGGCCAAAACATAAAATTATGTCCACTTTAGGAGGAATGTGTAGCTAATTAGCAGTCTGTGTATATTCAAAGGAGTATCCTAGTTAAAAATAACTATGATCAGAACTTTTTATCCTTAATTTAATATTAATACTTAAATAACTTAATTCCTATTCCATTATCAAGCACATCTACCTCTTTATTGAGAGTTGATTGGTAAAACATGGTATTACTTATGCAAAAAGGGGTCTATTTGTATGAAATAGGTTCCAAGACTGAACCAAGGTTATTATTGATGATTATCCTCATTTTCACTTATGAAAATGATCCATAAATCCAATAAATACTCATATCCTTAACTCATATTCTATTTCCTTGGCATTTGACTATGCAAGTAGGGGTTTATATTGTGTGCATATGGTTTTATTTCAAGTGATTGTATATTGTACCTTTGTACATTGTTTAACCTTCAAACCTAAATCATTAGCATCCACCATAACATGTATGTATGTATGTATATATATATATATATATATATATATATATATATATATATACATACATGTTATGGTGGATGCTAATGAGTTAGGTTTGAAGGTTAAACAATGTACAAAGGTACAATATACAGTCACTTGAAAGAAAACCATATGCACACACACACACACACACACACACACACACACACACACACACACACACACACACACACACACACACAAAATAAAAATCATAATCTTTTCATCAAAAATGTTGTATAAATGTTAACTCACCATGCTTTAAATGATCACAGGCATGAAACAGGGTCAGAGGGTAGAGAGTAATCATTTTCTGAGTCTACTCATTAAAAAGAATTATATTCCAAAATATTGAGGATTTAATGAGGAAAATACCTTTATGGTTGATTCACCATGGTTCTCCTTTCTTGATAAACTTAAGAAACTCACCAAAATCTTCTTCTAGTTAATTGTAACTATGCATTATTAATGACAAACCTGTAACAACACAAATGCGAATTGATCATGGCATCAAGGGCCTTTCCATCATAAAATACAATTAAAAATCAATCCAAAAACATTATAGGGAGCATAGATATATAAAATAACTTTTGATTTATTCATTTGGACCATCAACATTATACATTCATTCCATGAAAGGACTTTGTTACCTTTCATGATGAATTACATACTTTCTACCTCTATTTTCTCTCCTTAATGGAGCTCTCTCATCTCTCTCTTTCTCCCTTACACACTATAAATAATTTAAAAATTATCTCCTCATCCAAATTCTACGTTGGTTTGAGTAGTTACTAAACTAGAATCTTGCATCCAACATGAGGATAGTAGTTAGATTACTAAACATGACTTTTTTATGTTCACCTCTTTAATGACTTAGATTTTTTTTATTTGATAAGTTAAGTACCAAGTTGAATGGGAATGTTCCATTTATATAATAAATATTAAAGATATACATGACAAATCAATAGGATAAAAAATGAATGAAAGATGAACTTGGCAGCTAGAACCCCCTGCCACCAAACTTACTCAATGTTTCAACTAAAAAACCTATGACCAAACAAAAAGAGATAAAGCAAAACCGACTAGTCTGATTCAAAATAAAAGACAAATTTATTGGTCTCAATAATTTCAAATTTTTTGTCCCTCCCTCTGGTAATACTTTCAACAAACTGGTCCTTATCCTCTTCCTATCTTTTTCACTTGAGACTAGTATACTAAGTATCTACTTTCTCCTCCTTGAGATCCTAGTTGACCTCTTCCTCTTCACCACTTTGAGTTGATTTGTTACCCTAGGGAGTGCATACCAAATGATCCATTCTTAATTTTATGACTACCAACTTGTGACTTAAGATCCCTTTCAACTTCTTAAATTCATCTACAATTTCATTGCTTAGAAGTTTATGGATATAAATATTCGTGTGTAATTTTTGGAAAGAATTCATGATATCCACCTTGGCATTGGATTTGAGAACCCCTCTACCTCTACTAGATAATGGAGGGACATAGATAGGAATCCCAATATCTATTTTGGGCTCTTCCTATGCTTGCTTAGTAGAATCCCCAACATTTTGTTCCTCTTATTCTTTATCAGAGTCTGACTCTATGGAGTAATCCTCCCCCTCTTCAATATCTTCCTTCTCACTAGGGATATCGATCTTGTTAGTGATGATTTGGATCACTATAGTTACCCTCTCTTAATCAATATCAAAATCAAACTTGGTAAATTAAGTCTATCAAAGAGTTCTTAAATTTCAGCATCAAGGCTTCTAAGGATTGCAACAAAAAAAATGGAATGCTGATGATGTGGCCTTTGATATGATTGAGGAAGTGATGGTAAAAAATCACAGTATGTTTTCCTTTTAAATTAATATACCTCATGACTTAGACATGAAACGTGTTTAATTCACTCTTTATATGAATTTTTGGACCCTTGAACCAATGTTATCTTACCTAACCACTTATTAATATGCTTATGCCCTTTTAGGCTTAGTTTCAACATTAGAAATTTTAAATTATCACTTTCTGAGGGAAAACTCCAAACACCTATAAATATCACTCCTATGACTCTTGATGACTCTAAGACAACATGGGGACTCTATAGGATCTTTAAAACATAATTTCATTCCAAAATTGATCAACTATTACCCATAAATGCATATGACTCTTTAACAACTAAAAGATGGCATTTGCTTGCTATATGATCCTACATCAAAAACCATAATGAAGAAACCTTTTGTATAGGATACAATTTTATTTTACTTTTAAAGAGAGGCTTTCACTACTCAGAGAACTATGCATTTATATATGGTATTTTTTCTATAGGCTATCAAATTGACAAATGATTCCTTTGCCTAATTAATAATTTTTGTTATCCAAAACTAACTACAAAGCTTCCTTATCCAAATAAATGGAGGGGTTTTATGTATTTGGGTCAAGAAGCTTCATATTAATCCTTAACTTCTGTGAAGGAGGAACTTGAGATCTGGTCACACCCATGAAATATTCATGTTTATCCGCCCCTACCTTCTCCCTATCTTCTACCAATATTGTTTCCTCCAACTCCTTATTCAATCCTAGCCTAGTAGAGAGAGGATAAAAAAATCTATATCTTACAATGATGGGGGAGATTTGGGTGAGATCTTTGACTATATATGACCATATAGATTGGGGATTCCACATACCACCTCCTTTGGGATGACATTCACAACCTTGACCGATCATATTCCCTACATAACTTCTACTATGTCAATAGGAAGATAGGAAATGAGAAGAGGATAAATAGCAGGGACCTGTGAGTAAGGGAAGGAGCTGAAATAGATAGACAGGGTCGATAAATGTGTTGAAGGTGATCATTGGGATTTTTAAATTTTCATGGATATGAGGGATCTATCAGTAGGATGCATGAGTGATTGGAATGGATAAATGTTTATTTCTCACTTTAAACCTATTTTATAAAACAAACTCAAAATTTGTTAAGGATAAAAAATACATTTAAAAAATGACATTTTATAAGATTATTATATGGTTCTAAACTATAAAGGTATTAGAATGTGAATGTTGAATGTTTTATTTATACTTTTCATTTTTCAATGCTTATGAGTGAACATTGAGTCACTCCTTTATATTTTATAGACCTATGAACTTATATACCTTTTTATGTTTAACAACAATTCAATAATGTATAGTATAAATAACAAGAACATTAATCTAAAATTATGCTTAAGTAGAACACATAAGCATACTTGTAAGATTAAGTATGTGTGTGGTTAGAATATTTTTACCTAACAATGTTTAATATGAACTAAATTATAACCTTTCTCGCTTGAATGTTTCTTGTAATTTCATGATATACTAGTCAATGATTTGAATGAGAATATTATATGAATGATTTCAATTGACCTTAATGATTTAAGATATTTATGGTCTCTTTATGGATAGTAATTACTTGATAGTCTGTAAGGGACAACTTAGGCTATATTTTATTTTTAATGAGTTATTCATTTGTCTAAGTTGGATAGTACCATTTATGAACTAAGTTCACTCTTTCATTTTTTTTTGAAAAAGTAAGAGAAGCTTAACATATACCTAGAGTAAAGGATATGAACATGTTGATTAAGTTATTGGGGACCCTGATCCTATTAACTTCTAGGGAATCATAATATCCTACTCTCTAGGTCTATATATTGTTAACATTAGACTACAGATATGTTTTGATATAAGTATGGTGTGAGATAGTTGTTTTGGTAGACCATATGACCCAGTTCATAAATGTGTACTTGTGATGATTACCCCATAGTGTATGGGTATGTAAAATGATTTTGCAAAAATAATTATACTATTTTTTGCATTTGTCTATCCATTATACCTCTTAGTTCACATACCTTTCATATTGAGTTAGTAAACAGAGGAGTTACCTTGTTATACCTGGGTAACTATATGTGATATTTTTTGTATGAAATGTTTCAAATAGTTATTATGTGGTTATTTTTGTAACTATACTCTTTATCTACATCCCTTATTCAAGATAAGGGACACTCTTAATTTGATATGTGTGTCTGGGCGGGATTGGTCTATGGTTAAAGGAAGAATTACCAAAATGATGCTCTCCCTCTCAATTTCATAGTTTTTGTTCCATAATTACACTAACACAAATTATGGATTATATTTATGGGTTGTTTGATGTTGTATTTGATTACATTTTATTTAAACTATTTACAATCATTTGCAAATGAGTACCTGCCAGATGTATATTAACTAAGCTAGTGGGAAAAATTATTCCCCATAATTGTTGTATTTATTTAAAATGAAACATGGATGTATTTATCATATACTCATTAATAAAATTTAATTATTTAATCATGTTATTTTTTAATAGTTTCTCTTTCTTGTAATGATGTATATATGCATTAAATTTTTTTTGTACTGACTTGTGAAAGTTAAAATTTATATTATGAAAAATGAGATGAATATATTACTTATAATTTAGATAATCATGTTTATTTTTCATGAATTAGATATATTTCACTTCATAAGAATCAAAAATGATGGATATGAAATGATCTTTGTGTTTCCCTGCATTCTTAAAAATTGAGGTGTCCAAAAAATTGTACTTTTTCTAGTGAACATTCAATGATGTTCTCACATTGTGGTATTAGAGCCCAAATTTAATGCTAGAGCATTTTTTATTTTTATTATGCTAATTAAACATAAGATTTACTAGTTGGATATGAAAATATGGTAAAAACTAGAGCCAATTCTAAAGATGTTAATGTGAACTAGGTCAACAACAATGGTGATCAAGCAAACAAGCTTAAACAAATATTGGTAGTTATAAATGAGACTTTTGATTAGATGGTTGGATTATATTATAAAGTTTGGGGAAAAATAGAATATGAGGAATAATATGTTTTTAGGAAACTAAACATGAGTAGGAAGACTTGGTTAAAAATCATAACTAGGCTATGGGTTTGATTTGGATTAGGAGGAGATATAGGAGTCTTCACATCATGAAAATCAAGAATAGCTATAAGAAAATAAGAATCAATACAAGAGAGGTTTCCTTGTAGTAAAAATTTCTAGGGATATGATAAGTTCAACCCTCATTAATTTAATGGAATGATCTTTGGTGACAATGTATAAAATTGGTTGAGGGATATGGAGAAGTATTTCAAAATTGAATATTTATTTGAAGAAACTAAATCATTTTGGGTAGCCTACCATCTCTTCGATGAGGCTTTGTCTTATTTAGATAATAAGAAGATTAAAATGGTATTTTTTAATCACAACCAATAATTAGGATTAGTTTGTCAATCTCTTTAGGTAAACATGGTTGTATTGGTTATACTTTTATTAGAAAATGATATAATCTCAAAACCTATGGTAGGTTGACTTGTTTATGACTAAATATCAGGAAAACATCACTTAACTCCTTAAGTATGTACCCAATTATCATAAAGGTGAATATTTACATATTCAAAAGTTCATTCTAGGAATGAAACCTCAAATTGGAGGTGAAGTGGATGTTTATAGATGCATGTCCATGGACCAAGTATTTGATAAAGCTATTCAACAAGATCAAAAGCTCTAATCCCTTCTAGAAGTGAACAAGCAAAATGGAATGAATTCTAAAGGTATTCAACCTTCATCAATAAAATATATTTCCCATTTCAATAAGAGATACTTGAAAAATAGTGGTAATTAAAAAAATCAATCTAACCAAGAATTTAAAGTCAAGAAATGTTTCTCAATTCAAGAAACATGATAGTGGAAATAGAGATTGAAATATAAATGTTAACAACATGGGAAAGCCAAAATGACAAAAAAGACATATAGTGGTATGTTTCAAGTGTGGTGGTGACCATTATGGAAACATATACATTTAGAGAGTTCAAGTAAATAATCCTATGTACCCTCCATAACCTACTTAGTAGTAGGCTTTCATCAACAAATTTATGCAATGGTTGATACTCAAAGATAACCATGAAATCAATCCCATTAAGGCCTCATGTGTAATTTTTAGGTATCTAATAACTATTATAATTTATATAGTGGTTAATAAATGTTTCATATCCACTTAAATTTAAAATAAAAATCTTGGGAAAGAGGGATTGATGGCTAACACATGTATAGTGCAATACGGTTATCAATCTATGAAAAAGGTAGATCAATGTGTATTCAAACCCAAGTTTAGGATACCCAATTTTTACATAAATAATAATATATTTATATCACCTTTTTGTTCATTAGACATAATTTTAGGAGTGAAATTGGGTTTGGTGACATTGAGAAAAGGTTTATTTATTCGACAATACTATAGTGTCTAGATGATGTAGGTAATCCAATTATCATCTAAGGTGCGAAAATAAGATTTATTGCATGTCATATTTCATCCATGCATATTATTAAGGTACAAATGAAAGGGTGCATATTGTATGCATAAACATATAATATTTGAGTCATTTTAAAGAGCCTACATTTAAATACTACCCTTTTTTTTAAAACATCCAAGATGTCTTTCCTGATGAGAAAGAGTTCAAATTTTAAATTGATATAGTTTTTTGGATTGAAATCCATATCAAAATCGCCCTATAGAATTATGACCACTAAATTTTTTAATTTGAAGCTCAATTTTGGGAGATGATTTTAAAAGGGCTAGTTATACCTAGTGTGTCAACTTGGGGGGCACCAATGGTGTTTTATATAAAAAAGGATATAACTCTCGACCTTTGAATTTATTATAATATGTTGAGTAAGGAAATAATAAAAATAGATATTCTTTGCCCTACATTGATGATATTTTTGATCAAATGCATGGATAAATGGTATTTTTAAAAAATAATATAGGATTAGGGTATCATCAATTAAAAATAAAATAGGAGTACATGGAAAAAAGAACTTGTATGACTTGTTACATTCACTATGAGTTCATGGTCCTAACTTTTAAAGTAAAAATGCACTAGTTTCCTTCATGAATCTCATGAACAACATGTTCAAGGACTATATAAACTAATTTGGACTTGATTTTATGGATGACATCTTGATATATTCCAAGAATGGGGAAGAGAACTTGTGACATTTACATAGGGTTATGCAATGGTTAATATATAATAAATTATATGGTACGCCAACTAAGTGTTCTTTCTTCCAAACAAAGGCGAATTATCTAGGTCATATAATTTAAATAGATAGAATCTTTATTGGCCTAGAAAAGATTCGAGTAATCATGGATTAGCTTGCATCTCAAAATGTTCACAATGATCATAGTTTCATGAGGTTAGCTAGTTTTTACAAAAACATTATTTAAAAATTTTCCAAGATGGCTAATCCCATCACCTCTTTGTATAAAAAGATCAAAAAGTTTTAATGGACAAATTAGTGCAACAAAACTTTTTTATTTTTTCAAGGAGAAGCTCACTTCAACTCAACCACTGAAAGTACTAGATCCAAATATAAGGTGAAGTTGTGGCCCATGAGTCATGTAAGCTCAAACCTTGTGATCTGAATTATGTTCCTCACAACTTATAGCTTGTATCCATTATTCATGCAATACATATTTAGAGACATTTATTTTTGGGGAATTATTTTAATCTCCAAATATAAAACTCATATATTAAGTTCATTTTCACCTATCCTAACCTAAATTCTCATCAAAAATGTTAGATTGCATTTATATCATATTATGACTCAGACATCGGGTACATTAAGGGATAGGAAAATAGAGTAATTGATCCCTTTAGTTATAGGAAGAATATTACTACTATGGCCACCACTCAATATAATTTTACTAAAATTATTTTTTATCATTTTCATGAGGAGGAATTGTATTTACAAGTTAAATAATCTAATGCAACTAATCCATAGGATCAAAAAATGAAGGATACTAGTTTGAGTAAGATAGACTTTTAAGATCTAGTTATGAGATCTATACCCACAACCTAGGATTTTTGAGGATTAAAATGATAAAAATATTATTTAACCTAGAGTGACCAAGTTTATATTAGATTTGAGAAGACTTTATTTCTGAAATGTTCTTAAAAAGGATGTAAAATACTACATATAGTATGGTGCCTAGAGTGCCAACATGTTAAAGCTAAGCACGTGCACCCAATAGGATTTTTTTATCCACATTATATAATTAAATGGAAGTAATAGGTTATTACCATGGATTTCATATAGGTAATTTGATGTGTAAAATCAAGCATGATGTGATTCTAGTTGTAATGGAAAATCTCATTAAATTTTTTGACTTCATTCTAGGTGACTTGACAGATGATGCATTGGTACTAATAAGAACATTTTTTCAAGAAATATTTATTTTGCATGGAATTTTGGAGAAGATAATATCTAATAAATATGTCCATATGACTTAAATATTTTGGCATACTCTATATGTAGTCTTAGGAACTAGATTAAACTTTAGTTCAACTTCGATAAATAAGATTTTGGAGGATATGTTTCAAATTTATTACATGGACCAAATATAAAAGTAGGAAGATTACCTTTTCTTGTTTAAATTTGTAAATAATAATACTCACCACTCCATTTTGAAAATGACACCATTTTAGGCTTGATATGGTAGAAAGTGTTGAACACCCATTGATTGGGATAATTTGGAAGATAATATCGTTTTGGGTCCTAAAATGTTAGTTGAGATGGAGTAATAAGTTAAGTTAATTAGTAAAAATATCATCAAGGTAGTAGATTAGAAGAAAAACTATGTGGATAAGAAGAGAATTTCAAGACAACTATTGGCGGGTGACAACATTTTCCTTCAAGAACCCAAGAAGAGTTTAATCAAATTTTGAAAGTCATCAAAATTAACCTCGATATTTTTAGGAACCTTTGATGTTATGTAAATTATTAATATGTTTTATTACATAATTTATCTATCTCTTACTTAGTTTCATAATGTTTTTTTATGTTTCTTTATTAAAGAAATATATTTTAGACATATCACATGTGTTTGATTCAAAATCATTGTAGGTTCATAACCCAAACATGGTGCTGATAAATCTCCTCAATGTGTTTCAAGTTTGTAATATTCACTTTACAACAAGTAGTTCTCTAAATGAAAGGTATATTAGGTAAAATATGATAAAGATGGTTCCACTTGGAAGGACCACGAATAAGTCCATATAGATTTCCACATCTAGTTACTTAGCCATTTTGATAGTTGCTATCTTTTTGTTTTATTGTTGTATTAATCATCATGGTGATGATTCTTCCTAGTGGATAAATATGTCATGCCCCATTTATTTCCTATCTTGGAAAACATTAATAATAAATTTAATGATTAATTTTTGGTTTTTAAATTTATGTAGCTTTTAAATAATTGAGTAAATGTCACAAGATGAAAAATTATGAATTAATATTAATGTTGGATAACATATATATGATATTGTATTGTTATTTTAATAATTTGAGTCAACATTATTTAGATAAAATTCAATAGCATTTGTTTACATTTATGCTCAAGTATTGATATTTTGTTTATTTTAGTTAATTTTACTATATAAACCTTTGACTCAAACTAAATATTACATGTTGGCTTGAGATGGATGTAGGACAAGGATCCACCCTCATAATGGTTTTACATATATGGAGATCATCATAGAGTAGAGTGAGGAAAATTGAGGTAGACAATTCATAAATAGGCCATTTGAGAACAACATAACAATACTTAGTAAAACTTCTTGGTCAGTCCACGTGTTAATCTATGCAAGAATGTTGAAAGTATGATGGTAATTATTGCATTTACATTTTATTTGATTAGGTTTTTATTTATATTTAAATGTCATATTTATTTTTATACTTTAATATATTATATTACCTTATCATTTTTTAGGATGTTAGTGGCAATAACCACTAATTGTAATACCCTAAGTGATGGTAGCCACTTAAGATATCCCAAGTAGTGGATATGAATACTAGTATCATGATTTCATGGTGACACTAGTGTGATGTGGTTGCATCACTTATGTGCATAATGACTATCTACATTAGAGTTATTAAGGGAGAATTTTTTAGGTCCATGCATTGATAAAGGCTTATTTGGTTCCATATATAACTTGGACCCTTGATTATGTAACATTGTGGCATTAATATTTATTAGACCTAAAAATTAATATAAATAATGTAATGATTAGTTACATATGGGTATTGAGACCTTAAAAACATATCCATTTTAAAACCTTTTGTGAGACTTTTTCTTAGACTCATACCATTAATGAGTTGAATTAGTAATCTATTAAAAGGTCCTTATACATCACTTATTCAAATCTTCCTTGGTATTTTTGCTTTTTATTCTTTGAGACTAATACAAGGAATAACATACAAAAAATTTTAGAAAAACCTTTGAGATTCTCTATTCGAAGTTTGATCTAACTTTTAATTTGGATGTTTTCATTCTTGGTTTTAACCCCATGCTTTACCTATAGGTTTGTATGGACATATGACATGGATTTTTTTAATTCTCCCATTAATTGGGTATGGCATTTGTATTTGAACTATGCATTTATACAAGTTGTAATAGACAACATGAGAAACCCTAGTCTTTCTCAAAATAAAAAATATAGCTGATTTTTCATGGGGATCTAAGACACATTTTATTAATGGATTTTTTGAGAATAATTAAAAATAGAGGATTATAAAATTATATAAGAAGAGGGCTTGGAAAATTGGAAGATGGATTCATTCTATGACATCTTATCAGGAAAGAAATATAGTCATGGGTAAGTGAAGATGTGTTTATAGATTTAAAAATGATAATATGTGGTTTTTATAGGAACTTTTATTATTTTTATAAATTCATTTATTTTTTTGGAGTTTTATGAAGAAGAATGTTGTATTTTTTTCAATGGGTATTATGTTTGAGGCTAAGAAAATGTGACGATAAAAAAAATTGTAGGGACCCATCTATAATGATGAAATTTTTATTTTAATCAAAACAAACTAGGGAAAATAATTTGAGCACCATGTATTTTTAGGTAATCCTATATATATTTAATGTTAGATTATTCTATTTAATCTTGATTAAGGCTTGATTAAGACTAATTTAGTGTGCACATGTTCTTAGTGCTTAGTGGACCACACTAGATCCTCTGTGGGGGATAGTGGCCTTACCACTCAATCTTTAGTGGGAGACAATGGTCTCACCACTCACCTAGTGGGAGAGCCACATACTTGTTCTCCACTCACCTCTTAATCTATACTATATTATGAGCATCCTTGGAGTGAATTTTATGGAAAGGATTTGATGACATTATAACACTATCATTTCTGTTATAGATAGTTTGTTCTTTATGTGAGCAATTCATTTATGTTTTCATCTATGGTAATGCGCTCTTAGAGAGACCCTGGGTAAGTGTGTTAAGCACTCTAACATGGTATCAGAGTAGTCTTTAAGTAGCCATTAACTAATGTAGTATGTAATGATCATGACATTATTTTTATTATTGTAGTGTGTACAACTTCAGTCATACTCTGTGGCAATCTAAATATGGTAATAAGTTTGTATTAATATTAACATTTCTTTGATAGCATATTGGAGTTTTGTATTTGCATTTTTCATTGAATGTAGATCTACTCAAATTGAAGACTATGAAGCCTAATATTATTGATGATCTTGGCCTTTTTTGAAGTTGTCCTTACTCTATATGGCATTTGTAGTTTTGTGGAGATTTTTGCACTAGCCATATTTTTGTATGAGCATTGGAGGGTTTATTTGGGTTATACATTAAATATGTGTTTTCAATGCATTGGATAATGTTCATGGTTGTTTTACATTGGATTTTAAAGTTGGATCCATTCAACATCTCTATCAAACCAATCTCATACATGGTAATACCACTCTCCTATGTGGTTTATGATGTTGATGCAGGTGGGAAGTAACTAGTTCAAGCTTTATTATCATGTTTTATGATGTTGATGCATTTAGAAGCACTCTCCTTGCCTTGTAAATAATTCCTCCCATTTTAAGGATATTTTTATCAAATCCATTCCAAGTATATACACAAAGGAATATATGCACTATGTTTGTGTATTAGAGTTTTTTTGAAGCATCAAAATCTTGCTTGTTTCATATTTGACATGTAAAGCAAGTTGTGTGAAGGTCGAGTCAAAGGGATTAAGAACTCATGAAGGTAGTATCAATCAGGAGGACCACTGATTATATATTGAGTGTATTGGATGACCTCAAATCCTTTTGGTCATGCCTTCCTCACCATCGATGCCTTTGTCATTCCCTAGCATCCATTTAACATCGATAGTGTTAAATATTCCAGTTGTGTTTGCATTTCTATTATGTACATGAACAATTTTTTTTGTCTTTGCTTGATTTTTTAGATGAAAATGTTCTTGGGCAATCAAGATTCAGATAGGATATAAGTAATCAACATGGTATTAGGATCTAATTCTATGCATGATGTCCATGAGCCATTCAAAATGTATTGAGTATTGTGTTTCAATTTTCCTACCTCATGATGAGAGACTATTCACCATTGCTCACCCCTCTATGCTAGTGAGATTATCTCTCACCCATGTCTCAAAATTGACTCATTTATATCCATCATGTTTTCCTTAAAAGGATTGATCTAGTTTTTTTTTCAAGGCAACAACTTTATTGACCTTAGAATGTGAAATTTGGAATGTTCTTAGCCATGGCCTTTCACTCTCCAGGCCAAGCATCTACATTAGGAGTATTTTATATCAAAGTCCTAATTATTCACCAAGATTTTGATCCATCCAATTTGATGGTAGATATTACATCATCCTTTGCTAATGGTTTTGTTGGTTTACATCCTCTGAGCATCACTAGCCTACACTAAGAACTATCTGATCCAAGTGAATTTTTCTGAGTGGTAAATTCTTAGATAGATAAGGAAGTCATTCTATTATATAACATCATAAGGGAATCTTCAAGTCTTGTTACTATCAGATTCTGGTATATGGAATCTACAATCATTATCCACCCATACTTTCTCCTCATCACTCAAGTTATTCACCCCTTCTCGATGGCCATACTACCATTCTCTTTGGCAAATTTCTCGGTGATAAGACATTACATTGTAGTTGAGTATTAGATATGTATTTTCAACTCTATCCACTAGATGGAAACCATTGACATTTAATCAAAGGTATGTTACCATGTTCTTCAACACTCTACCATAAGCCAATATTTAGAAGTGAGTTCTTTATGAATTTTAACCTTCTTGTTTACTAGTCTGCTAAATATTCCAACCACCAACCTCTATGTGTACCATACCCATACTGCACCATCCACGATAATATTCCATTAACTGGTTATCTTACCTCTAATTTACTTCATGATAAGTCATTTACTTGGCTTTGGTAAGATCTTCATAGTTTTTGGTATATTATAATATCCAAAGCCACATATTTTAAAATGGTGATATTTTTCTAAATTTAGGTTAAAGGTGGAGATTTTTTTTGAACTAGGGCCCCAAAACCCTAGGAGAAGTATAAACACAAATGAAACAATAGGATATCCAAGCCAAGAAAAGAAAAAAATACTAACATAGTCTAGAAACATCTAAAAACCAACCTAGAAATAGCCACAAGACAACAAAAGAGATAATCTAATCCAAACTACCAAACACATCCTCCCAATAGGATTTCATCTTCTTGAGGTTCATATCAGTCTATAATAATAAATTTTCATGATCAATGGTGTTTTGAGATACACCACTTTGACCCTTCTTTACATTCCCTTTGCATGTAAAACTAGGCTCAAACAATTCTCTAAGATGAGCCCGTAGGTTTTCAACATTATGTACTCCTTCATACATTATAGATTTACTATAATTAACTAAAATGGTGGCATTATAATGTTAGCAAGAAGATTTATTTAAAGTGGTAGAGTATTTTAAAAAGTGTGGCATTCCATATTTATAAAGGGGTGGTCTTTATTGATGTTAGTGAGATATGCTTATTAAAGGTATTTATAAGCTTGGCAATTATTTTAGGCCATTTTGCTTATGGTGGACATCATTTAGTGGGGAGTATTTTTTAAATGTGGTGGGTTTTAACCTTTTTTATATGTGGTAGACATCATTAGTGGGGATTTATTAAAGTGGCTAACTTTATAAGAATGGTAGGGCATTTGTAATTAGTGGGTTTTTTTTTAAAGGAGAGTAATTTATTTATAGTGAGAAAATTTGTAATTAATGGGTCAAATTTGTACAAGAATGAGCACTCTTATAAAGCATAAAATTATTGTGTTTTTACATTTAACTTGACTATCAAAGATAGAGGATGAGGTCCAGTCTGATAGGAGGTCAGACCTCCTCACAAGCAAAACCACCGATTTTCTTGTTCTCACCTTCTTTTTGAAGGTTGTAGCTCAATATACTCTCTTGGCCCACATCATTATTTTCACAGATGCATTTTCGGTGTTAACCAATGTCCATTATAGGAGGCATTTTTTAATGGCACATTGAGTGTTTTTTGACACACTAGAACCCTGCACCCCTACCCCTTATCACTTATATAATAGTGGATGCATTTTTAGTTGACCCTAACATCTCACATTATTTGTGTATGTTTATTTTACCATGTGTTTTTGGACTCATATTGATCCTTATGCCTTTTGATGCCCCTTGATGTTTGAGATCCTTCTTTGGTTGAGTTTTTTTTAGCATGTACATCCTCTTGACATATTTTATATCTATTTTTTGACAATCACCTTCATATTTTGGTGGAGCTTTTTCTCCTTCTGAAGAGTAGCTAGCCTAGTGTAGCTTAGTGTTAACATTTCTATGTAGTAAAATGGGCCCACATTATAACTGTAGATGCATTTTTGGTTGAGTCTGACATCCTACAACTTTTCATTTTTGGTTGTTTATTCTTTTGGGTATGTTTTTGGCATACACACTCTTCAGCCAACCAATGACATGCTGTAATTTAACCTTCCTACTGGTTCTAGCACTATTGGATTTTATTCCTTACCACATCTCAAACAATACATTGTTCTTGTTGCTCTCATTATTATAGTTTTTTCTTCTATGCCTATTATTTTTGTACACTCTGCATATCTCACTCTAGTTATACCTGTATCTATGCTTATTTCTTTTGAGATGCATATTGATTTTGGATCTTGCATGCTTTGAATTATGGGCCTTGATAAGAATTTACAAGGACTAGCTACCCATGTTTAGCTTATTACATGGATTTCTTAACACAAGAATGGATATTCATTAGGTGTTTCATCTTGAGTAGGAAATTTTGATTACAAGACTCCCTTTTTTGTTTTCCACTCTTCATGAGGTTGTTGATCGACACAGAGTTATGTTCCTCCTACACTTAGGCATGAGAGTTTTGAGGATGTGTCAGCACTAATCACCCTGACACACTTTTAGATGTTTCCTCACATTCTTTCATTATCGACTTTCCACCCATTCATGTAGGTATATTCATCCACCATCCATGTTTATCTAAGATGGATTTGTTATTGTGGTAGTGTTAGCATTCTTTGCAAGGATTTTAATAGTGTGGTTCTACTATATTTCTTCTTTGTCTAAACACAACTCCCTTATTTTTTAGATCGAATCTCATGACTCTTGATGGCATATTATATAGATTGACAATATTATAATGTTTCTTGCATCATTTTGTGTTTTTATTACATGGTATATTTTTTTATCTGCATCAAGTTATAAAGTGCCATGGGGGGTTTTCTAGTTTTTCCATGTCTACCTTCATGTCTATGTGTGCTCTATTATAAGAACATTTTCACTCCTTAGTTTCTTAAATTTATCATCACCATCAGGGCCATCTTTTTGAGATATTTTATCTATATCTTTGACAATCTTTCTTTGACAACTCAAAATTATCCTTCAGCTTGATGTAGATCTATTCTGGTGCATCAAATGTTATCTTGTCAATGTTTGAGTAGTGGATTCACCCACTCATACAGACCTTTTTACATCACTCCACATATCAGTAGTATGGGGGGTCTGGTGTAGATTCTACTTCTTCAATTGTCGTATTCCTTGCTAACCCTTGGTGCATCACTTCTTCTAGTAGTAGATCAAATTCAATTTGGTGAACCTTTTGCACTTTTGACACCTCTGACAACCCCTTTTCATTAGAGCTATTCTAGTGAATATAGTGTTAGTTGTTTATATATGTTTAAGCAATAGATCCAAACCACTCATGCAGATTTGAGTTACATTGTGACTTTTGAGTCCACCATGTGTATTTTTATTTGATCACCCTTGTTCAATCCAACATACCTTCTTTGGCATTATGTTTGAGTATTGAGCCATTTTATTTCTTGGGATACCTTGAAGCACATGTTTTATTCTCTCTCAACCTTAGATGTTATTATTGGTTTTTTTGGAGACCCTTGTAGTGTATCTCATTTTTTTCTAGTTTCCTCTATTATATTTTGTAGATGCATTTTTGGTAGAGTTCGATGTCCTATAGATTGTCTCTTTCAAGGCCCCTTTCTTACTGCCTTGCCTTTTTTATGGAGACACTTGAAACTTCATTTAGGCTTGACATACCTGAGCTTATAGTTGTTATCACTGATAAGCTTGGCATATATACAGATGCTACCTTGAATTTTACTGATGTGGGCTTTATCTCCACTCCTATACAGGGATCTTCATATACCATTTTTATTCATTTGGGGTGGATATCTAATTAATTCTCAGTGGAATTAGAATCACTCTTGGTGAGGACTCTAAATACATAGTTCCTCTATTCTTTAGCTTCATTGACCACATCTATTAATTTTTTCTCCTTTTTTATTTTGAGCTCCTTGTTTAGCATTTGTATATTTTTTATGCACTTAGTACACTTTTTTGAGATTTTTATAGATTTCTCCTTATACATGGGTATCTTATTTAGGCACCTAATTTTATAAAACCCATATGAGGATTTTTATGTATCAATGGCATTCTTGGTGACTTTTTATGTAGTGATATCAGTGTGAAATCCCCACTAGTATTTATGCTCACTTTTCACCATTTTTAGTTCACTTATTTTGAGACTTATATTACCATCTTCTCCTAGTTCAAAATTACAGGAGGGTGTTTTGGGAAATGATTCCTTGTGTTAATATTTCTACCCATTATTTTGGAGCATAATGTTCATTTTCAGTGATCTTCATACTTAGCACCATTCCTATTTTGACTTGGTGATTACAACGGCTTGACATCCATGTACTTTGAAAAGATAGTTTGGCATCCATAGGGACATTTGACTTCATAATACATCATATTTTGTACATAGGTACCTTATCATGCCTAATATCTAGGACCCATTTATATTTTCTATTCACTCCCTAATCTTTACTTAAGGGAGGGTGTAAGAGTAGTCTAGTTAAGCTTGATTAGGGATTATTTAAGGCTAATCTTGTGTGCACATGTTAGTGATTATTGGACCACACTGGATCCTGTATGGGGGAAAATGGCCTCACCACTCAATATTTAGTGGGAGATAATGGTCTCACCACTCACCTAGTGGGAGGACGACCTGCTTGTCCTCCACTCACCTCTTAATTTATCCTATATTATGAGCACACTTGGAGTGCATTTGATGGAAAGGAGTTGAGGACATTGTAACACCATCATTTTTACTATATATAGTTTTTTATTTGTGCAAGAAATGCATTTATGTTTTCATCTATGGTAATGCACTCTTAGAGAGACCCTAGGTGAGTGCATTAAGAACTCTAACATTTAACATGGTGCATATATTATTTTTTATTGATCACCTAACATGTGATATTTGGATTTTAGATTTACCTCATATAATTTGTATATTGGGATGGTGTTTGAGTTTTTTAAAAATGTCCTTAACATTTTCTTCGTTACCCAATATATGGAATTTAAACTTTAGGAAAACATATAATTTTTTTGCTAAAATTTAGTCATTTATAAACCCACAAATTTTTATGTGTTAAATAATTACTAGTTAAATGTGGTTATTTGGAAAAATGGTGTTGAATGGATGATAATATGGATGTATTTTAGGCAGCCCATATTGATTTTATTGGGGCACATTTGATGAGAAAACTTTATCAGGAAAGATTTGAGTACAAGAATTATATGAGTAATGGACTTGAACATGGTTAGAGTTCATATATATATATATATATATATATAAGAACACTCAATGAGCTTGCCCCTACATGTTTTATTGGAATAATATAAGTGTCATTAAATTTATACTAGTATCATTTTGGTAGGTCTAAGATGAGATCCTCAATTTCCTAAACATTGATGATGGAAACTAAAATGAAAAGAGAACCTTTAACCAACTTACCCCTACATGTTTGTTTGGTATTATATTTAGTAAATTGATTGAAAGTAGAAAATCAACTATATAAATTCATGTTATGGTACTAATTATTTTCATACATCAACACAATCTTATTCCGAGTATAAATAAGAGACTTATTAATGATAATAGAAGAGTCATTTGATTATAAAGTTTCTATTTTTCAACTTAGCTAGTGACAATCATTATACATCTCTTGGATAGGGTAAATGTTGATCTCTCACTTTAAACCTATAGGATACTATTTTTTTTTAAGGATAAGAGACAACATTTATGAAATGACATTTTGTAAGAATCTCACAAGGCTCTGAACTCTAAGAGCAGTAGAATGTGAATGTTGAATGTTTTCTCTAGACTTTGCATTTTATAGTGATTATGAGTGACAGTTGAGTCACTCCTTGAGATTGTATATATCCAAGAACTTCTACACCTTCTTGTATTCAACAACAATTTTGTAAGTTTTACTATAAATCAAAAAAATGTACACCTAAAAGTATGTTTATATAGCACACCTATTTAAACATTAAAGTGTAGGTAGGCATGTGCTCTAGATATTTTTTACCTTACAATGTACAATGTACACACACACACACACACACACACACACACACACACACACACACACACACACACACACACACACACACACACACACACACACACACACACACACACACACACACACACACACACACACACACACACACACACACACACACACACACACACACACACACACAATTTCAATTGATCCTAGTCAATTAAATTATTTTTGGTGTTTATTTAGAAAATAATTACATGCTAGTCTAATGGGACACCTTGGGATTTATTGGATTTTGATGTGCCATTTATTTTTCTTAGTTGGATAATGCCTTCTTATGAACTAAGTGCAGTCTTGTATGCTCTTTTGAAAAGTAATATATGCTTGATTTAGGCCCAAAGTATAGGTTATGAGAATGTTAGTTAAGTTAATGGGAAATTATAACCTATTAATTTACCATATTTTCATATCCTATTATCTAAGTTTATATTTTTTTAACATTAGACTAATGCTATGTTTTGGTATGATATAGCTATGTTGGTGGACCATAGGACCCAATTTCACGTTTTTGTACTTGTGATGTTGTTACCCCTTAATGTGTGAGTATGTAGAATGCTTTGGCCAAATAAATGATCATGTTTTTTTTAATTATTTATCCACTATACATCCTAGTTAAAATACATGTCAGATTGAGTTATTAGATAGTGGAGTTACCATGTTCTACTTGGCCAACTAAATGTGATAGTGTTTGAATGAAATGCTGCACATAGTTTTCAGATGGTTCATATTGAAACTATAGTGTTTTATATTCATCCCTTGTTGAAGGTAAGGGACACTCCTAGTTTGGGAGATGTACAAGGGACCTGTCTATTTGTGGTTGGAAGAAAAATACAAGAGGATTTTCTCCTTCTCAATTGCATAGTTTCTATTCTAGAATTACACTTGCTTAGAATGTGACCTAGATTTATGGTCTATTTGATTTTGTAATCATGTACATGTTATTTAAACTATTTGATATTCATTATGGATGAGTACCTATTATATGTATATTAGATAATCTAATGGGGTAGGATTTTTTACCATGAATATTATATTTGTTTCAAATGAAACATGGATTTATTTATTATATACTTATTAAGAAAATGTAATTATTTAATTGTATGATTGTAAGGTTATTGTTAAACGTTTAGGGTCTTGGTCTACTACAACTAGGCACAAACATGGGATGTTCCCTTTGTGTTCAAAATTTGAATACCTAATTACACTGGCATCAATCCACATAAGGCCCAGGCCTTATATGCTCACCTGAAGTGTAGCTAAGAATGAACTGAGGCCTACATTGGGCTAGTTATACCATGGTGTGAGGCTTTAGTGAGGGGACCTAAACAATTCAATGAAAACTTAAGGAAAATACATAGGCACACGCCTTTCTTTGATTAAACCTGGGGTCATATAGGCACTTAAAGGGTCATAAGACTACTTTTACTTAATTTACTCACACTAAATAGATGAAATTTAAATAAGGATATGATTAGTGGCATATAATCTATAATCATCCTTTATACAAAATGATGGTGACATCATTGAAAGTGTAGAGACTCCATTAAAGTAGTAAACTAGTAAAATACATAAATAATTATTAAAATGAATCAATCAAAATTATGATATCAAAAATATTTGCATCACATTAATAACACTATAGGATATGAAAAGAAAACACACAACACATTTTAATGCAACACTATCGTCATTTGTTCAAAGTCTTTAACTAGAGTATATTCATATCATAATGTCAACAACCCAGAGGCTCATAGATGAGCTTGGTCATATACAATCAGAGCCAGAGTGGCCTCCATACTATTTCTAAGCCTTAATGGCTATTAGAGTAATGTTTATAAAGTAAGGATTCAAAATTGTTCCACTAGAGATTCACTACAATTCTTTGTCTCCTCTTAATCTTCTAGTTCAAGCTCCTTGTATAAGCCTCTAGGAGCATCTTTTCTAGGGTAGAAGTTGGACACTAAGTATTAAGTTAAAACTCTATCATCATAACCATTAGCTCCATGAATCTATGAAATACACACTAAACCTACCACATCTCTTCAAATCTTTGATGATGCCTTGAAAATCTAGAAGATGGTTAGTCATTTGCTAGCTGGTGTAAGATTTACATTACACCCTCCAGTTGGATAAAAAAACCCATAGGTTAACCACTTGAAAAAATTATCTACTCACACCTAGGTGGATGTCAGTTTGGCATGAATCCTCTACTAATGGGTTAGGGGCCAAAAAATTACCCCATATACAATTTTGAGTCTACCCTCAGACTAAGCTGTCAAACTCTTGGGAATGTAGAAATCATACACATTCTCTTAGAGTTTGACACTGAAGTCTTCAAAGCCCTTAAAGGCTAACTTAATTTCTTATGTTATTATCAATCTTAGAGGATATAGTAGTGAGTGAAAGTACATCTATAATATCTAACTCCTTATGAAAGGCTTCTACATTGGATTTTGATTTTACCACACTCATGTCTAAGATCTCTCCTTACTCATAGGCCTTAGTCTGTAGAGCATGGAAGAGTTATTCCAAGGTCCATTCCTAGTCCTTGATTTGGTTACTGAATGTGTTCATGATGACAATGATTTATAACCTCTCTACCTTACTTATAGAGTATACTTGAGACGTCATCTACTCCTTCGCATCCTTCACATACTTTAGTCACCCATCTATTACTATGGCTTGGTTGGAGAAGCTTAAAAACATGGCATCTATTATTTTTATACCCTCCTTTAACTTTGTGAAGAGATCTTCTACCTCTTGGAGCTTGTCTAAAAGTTCCTTCTTTAGTGTAATTTTTGGGTTTTCCTCTTTTTTTCCCTTGTCCTAGCTCATGATATAGTCTTGGGAGAATATGCTCTACAAATACACAAATATTATTGACCTCTAAAAGGTATAAAGTGTTGATACTAACCAAAATGGATTGTTCAATAACCTCTATGTGCTCACATAGCTACTATAACTTAAACCTATTAGACTGCGCCTCTTCCTTAGCTTCATTGAGGAGCTTTTTATATTTCCTCATTTTATTATAATTAATGATGTTATGACATGTTACATCTGTGGCCATTCTTATTAGTGAATTCCCAAATTAGACTAGGTTCATGGCACATGAGTCAACAAGAAGGGATTCCTACCCTTAGTATCTTCCAAGATCGAAGTAGCCACTCTAGGCACCTCAAATTGGGGATCCATATAGTGGTCTATCACAAAAATGAGCTATTTTTACATCCTCATCATGGTATATTGGGGGGAATAATTTCATACATGTATATATCTTCATCCCTCTAATTATTCTACACCATATCCCTTATGTTCAGCTTTTTGTCATCCTTCTCGATGATAACCTTCTTTATGTGTTCTTCTTCCTCTTCACTGGTGCCACCACTCTCTTTGGCATGCTCCTCTAAGGATTCACTTGTTTGGTCCATAGGGGTTGCTTCATCAGACTTCTCCCCCTCATTCACTTCTTCATCCTAGGGTTTTTCAATACTTATCTCTAGGGTAATTCCTTTAGTGCTAGTGCTACCTTGTTGTTGTTGGTGCTCCTCATCCATTTTTGTTTGTTTTTCTAAATCACTAGTATCGCCTTCTTTCTATTGAGACACCCCATCATGCTTATTATTTTTTTTGGTGGGGTCACTTAGTGCTTATTGGACCACTTCTACTATTGGTCTTATGCTTGAGGGAACCTTTGGGGCCCTTTTCTCTAGCTTGGCCTTCTTATGTTCTCGATCAAGCTTCCACTTTTATTCAAGCACCAAAGCTCAGTTGATATATTCATCATTCAATCCCATCTTCCTCTAGGCCACTCTTTTATCCATGATAGTTTGAGGGGCCACTAGGGAAGCCTCATCCTTGGGTGTTAGTGCTAGTTTCCTTGATGGGATCATTAATGAGGTGGTGCTGGATGTTAGGCTCACAATTTCCTTTATTACTTGTAGCATGGAAATCACACTACTTTGCAAGCTTCATAAATGTTCCCAACATTGAGCTCTTCTTCATCTTCCCCTACTTGCAGGTTATAGGTCCCTGCTCTATCTTCTTCAGTATCCTCCTCTATTATGGGCATAAGGGTTGCCTTTCTTTCCATATCCACAAGGGTCATGGTAGGGAAAGCTATAGGTCCCTTGGTATTTTTCTTTGGATTCTTGATGGAAGAAGTACCCTCTTGTGTGAATGTCACACACTTATTTGGATGGGGGCATAGTTTGTTCTTCAGAGGATATTTTCAATTGTATGTGCTCCATGATCTCTTCTAATTTTTCACCCCATTTCATTTGGAGTGTTTTCCCCTGTAACTTAAATGTAGCCTTCCCTTCATTTATAATTAGGAGGGGGAGATCATCATCCTTTCCAAGATCTCTGCCCTTCTTGCATGGATTCATCTCATAATAGAGGTTAAACATCCTCCCATTTATTATTACCCTTTAGAGGGGATGAATGTCTGGCCTGCTGCTTTCATCCTCATCCTTAGTGGCCTTGGATTTGGGGTACACAAATTGGTGCCTCATCATTCTTCTATCATGATCCATGACCTTGGCTTGGATCTTAATTTGTTGCATGTTGGGGATTTTCCTTAGTGCTGCCATGAAGTATTTGGATGAGAACATGTAAGGCAAACAAAGACAATTTAACATATTCCCATTTATGAGTGTTAGGTGCACCAAAATTAAGTGTTGCATCATGATAAAGGTTTCTATTCACACCAGTTATTGGGGAAGTTATTATGGGATGCACCACTCCTTCCCAAAGGCCTTTACATACCTTTGAAAGCACACTTGCACTCTAGTCTTATATTTTAATGAGAAGCGAGGTGGGTAGATAAAGTCTTGGTACTTCCTTATAGGGGACTCATAGATGGGTGGGCATACCCATAGGTGGTCATCATCACCATTTGGCACACTTATTTCCTTCATCATTATTAGGATCAACATGTACCCCCATCATAAGGTCTCACACACTTTATGTCACTCTTATGTATTCTTGACTATTTCCTTTACAAAGAACTTAGAGATGTTGAACCTTACTCCTTGTACCATGTGATGGAAAATGCACAAGAAGGTTTTATTGATATCACAACACCAATTTCCAAGGCTAAATTTGGTGCTAACAAGGTGTGCTACTACCCTTATGCTTAGGTCTTGGATGTCTTTGATGGGGAACACAAACCTTGACTTGTAATATCCCAAGAGATTTGTGACCCTTTCTATCTCCACCTCATCCTCCATCATCTCTCATATGTCTACTCCTATGCCAGATATCCCTATGATTATGTTAATGAGGCTTGTAGAGATTCTAATGCACCATCCAACAAAGTAGAACTGGTCACCATGTACCTATGAGAGGAGGAAATTCACCAAGTCTTTTGGCTTACCAAAAATTGGTAGCTCAAATATTTGTGTATCACCTATGGTCTACAATTTGTCTCTGATGGAGACATCAAAGAGGGTAGAGTTTACCTTGGTCTTCCTGCTTGTATCTATCATCTAGTCCTTGCTTAATTCCTGCATGTTACTACCTCTCCTATGGTTATAGTTATTAAGATTGAAAACATGCACAAAGGATACCAACTTATCCCCCACCATAACCTCTAATGGGTAATCCATATCTCTATAGGTGAGTTTAGCACTCATAGATAGATCTATCTCTCTGATGCTCACTCCTTCCACCATATGTGCTTCCAATTTTATGGTTGATACCTCTCTTATTACCCACATTTTCTTCACATCTATTTGTGCTTATGGTAGACCTGTGCTTATCTAGTTCTTTCCCATATTAAACCTGATACTATTGAAGCATAGTTGGTTGATTTTATCAAATCCCAAAATTATGACTAGCATGTTTCATATTCATGAGAAATGTGACTATGTGTTCAGTTGTTGAGCTTCTTGTCCCATTAATGGTGGCCTAGTTATTCTTTTGAAGTCTTGTTCCCTTGTTTCTTTGTCAACTTCCCAGTACTTGCTTCCCTTTTTCAACAAGGTGAAATAAAATATTCTTCATATTCTCTCATTATTTCTTGGGGGACTATGGGTGACTATTTCTCTCTCTAGTAGTGTTTTCTAGTTTAATGGATTCGAATTTTGGATCTATTATAAACTCTGTAAAATTTTAGTAACCTTCCTTCATCTACCATATACCCTTTTATACGCTATTCTTAGCTACCACATTGATGATTGATGGTATTTAGATTCTTGAAATATGATAGAACCCATAAAATCCACTAAAATCCACTGCTAATTACTCATTTAATGCATATCTTTATTCTTCCATTACCATAACATTAACTTTACTAATGGTTTTTTTGGTGAAGTGACAAGTGATTCAAGTGGTCACATCTCATCGACTGTTAGGTGGTTTTTAACTATCATAATAGTAATTATCTTGTGCTTTGTTCAACTTGACATGACTTCACCATTCTTATGGTTACATAGATATAATGCTTCACATGCACATGATTCAACCTCTTAGGTTCCATCTATTTTTGGTAATACACTTCCTTTCCAGTGTACCTCTCTTTATTAGTCAGTTTATTTATGCTTTCATGTCTCTTACTTAGGCCTCCCCTACCTCATACAATCCTCCATTGTGTCATTGTCTCCTCTTGGCCTCTTACACACAAAAACATTATGCACCTTCCTTTTCCAATTCATATTTATAGTTTACTGATCCTAGAAAACTTCACATGCACCCAAAAACTTAGGTGTCATGCCTTAGTTGGTTAAAAAGTGATCAAGATCAACTCACTTAACTAGATTTATGTGGGTATAAGCACTAGAAATTTCCTCCTATGGGATTGAAAGAACCATGATTATTTGAACAACACAAAAAATTAAACATAAAGAAAAGAGTTGGCTTGCACCAATTTTATTATGGTGAAAAGCAAGAAACCAAATTTTAACCAGGAAGCTAGTGTTAGAGAGCATGAGTACCATCCTAGTGATGGTATACTTTTAATCTATTATCATTGAAATGCCCAAGGAGAATTTCACTAGTTAACATGAAAAACTTACATGTGTTAGTCTCTAAGATGTTGTGGATGACATAAGGTCCCATCCATCTAATCTATAACTTACTTGGGTACCTGAGGTACTATTGACAATTTTGACCTCATAGGTCAAATTGTCACCCATACCATCTAAAAATTTGTGTCCCATGATAGTTTTACTTTATGAGTCAATATTTGATCTTAAAAATTCATTAAATAAGCCATGGTTAATATGTATTAAGTTTTTAAAGGTGATTTAAGGTCTTTTCCTTCAGTTGCCTTATACTTGTCTAGTCATTTTTTGGCCTTTTTGAGCCATTTTCAATGGTAAAAATATTATAGAGTGTATTGATAAGTTTAATAAATTTTTTTAAGGTAATTAAATCCCATAAAAATGAATAATTAGGTTGATCACATTTTGGACTAAATCTGTGACTCATTTTCATGCAAAGTCTGACCATTTTGTGCCATTCAGAGAAGGTTTTGATAGTATCTGATTAGGAGAAATATTTTTTACATATTGGTTCTCATTATATGACATTTTATAGAATAATGAAAATATTTTACAGCATTTCATTCATATTTCCATGGTGAAAATAGCATTTTTAGTGTAAAAATGGGCCTTTTTGAGGCATTCACTTTGGTTTTTAAAGGATTTTTGTGATAAAATAATAATGGAGAATTAATTAGGTCCTTAAAAGGTCATATAATTTATTTTTAGTATTTTTTAGGTGAAAAATTAAAAAATATAACTTCACTTCAATTTTGACCTTTCTTGCATGCCTAAAAGGGCAGTTTTCAAATGCTTGGTACGAGAAGAGGAGAGAGAGTTATGATCTAAAAATTTGGAAATTTTTAGGGGTATGAGTAATATTTAAATTAGTTTCATTTTTTTGCATATTTATGCCCCAATATTTATGAACAATCACTATGAGTGACAAGAGGTCACTATAGCCTACACATCTAAGAGGGGTTTATTTTTGGACTTATTTCTCAATCTAAAAAATAATTGAGGATAAATGATTTTGGGTAATTTTTTTATGGGTAATGAGGATATTTTTAATCTTGGTATAATTTTATAACTCATTCCAAGAAGGTACTTATAGCATAAAATCTCATTCCTTTCACTATTTTTATGAGTGGTCTCTTGGAGCAGTTTCAAAGAAAAGTGTGAGTTTTTCATAAGATTTTTAATCTTTAGAGTTTATTTTTTGATGTTATAATTCATGACACTAATTTTACATGTAATTAAGAGTTCACAAGTTTCCATTCTAAGCATATCTTCTTGAAAGAGTTTGAGATGAGTTTCTTGATGTTCTAGGAAGGGAAGTTGTGCATTAAAATCAAGTTTCATGTATTTTTAATGGGATATGAGATGTATATTGATTTTTTTTAGAGTTAATCTTATGGTCATAATTATTTCTTTCTTAGGATACCCCAAAAGAGAAGGACTTATGTATAAACAAAGTCTACTATGACAATATTATTTGAAGGACTTAGTGGCACTTATAGAGTTTTATGTGACTCAAAATCATGGAGAGGATTTTTAAATTATGATGAAGGTTACTAATACCATGGTGAATGAGTTTATAGACCTCCATGTTATCTTTAAAGACCTTGAGACCACCTCTTTTGTTTCCCTAAACTCACCGTTCCTTTTTTATAAAATTTAAAGTCTATTCAGAGACATTAAGGTATTCTAAAATATTAAGGTTCTATTTCCTAGTTTTATATGATGTGTTAAGGCTCCAAAAATTCATGAGTGTTGAGGTAGAGGTTTTAAGTCATCAAAATTACAAATTCTTGGTCTTAAAATATGTTTTCCTTTTCATTTCATATTCTCCCCTTATCACTACCACTTCACTATTTCCTCATTGCCATCACTGTGTTTTCCACTATCATCCCCTATTTTCATATTCCCATCATTATTCACTCATCCATTTATCCTCCCTAGGCCTAGACCATGCCAATGAACCATACCTATAACTTTCATACACCTTATAACCTTCTAAAGAATAAAGTCACAAGTGATGAGCCCATTTAGGCATGGACCTAATCAAGAGGTAGACCTAATAGCACCTACATCCAACCTTCTAAGGTTACTGTAGTAGAGTTTCAAAGGATTTCATGAAGGCCTTTCAAGGTTAAGTAGGTCAGAGAATGGAAAAAAGGTGATTGTTTCCAAACAGGGACCTGATAACATAACATGTGATCACCATGAAGGATCCAAATCAATGCTTACCTTAATGGTCACATATCTCATATAGACTATCTCAGTTCATACAAAGGACATCAATCACATTGCTACAACAAGACATGAATAAGTAAGTTGTGTCTTCAAGGTGATTCTATGATGGTGTGATATGAATCAAGGAATTTCACTAATTTGGTATTATGAGCTCTTAATTTTAAAGGTGCCAAACTATGCTGCAGTCATATCAAACATGAGAGGAATGAGAGGACATTTACAACTACCATCTCCTTAAGGAGGATACACTCTAGAAAGGGAGTGATGTTTTAAGTATGTAAAGGGTTGAAATTTTCAAGAAGGATATTGAGTTAGAGGTCATCATGGAAGGGAAAAAATCTAATACTAGGTTACAGTCAGGTCAACCAAAGTCCGATATCTACAAACAAATATGAGAAGACACCTATAGGCTTAATTAAGGTAGAACCTACACACCTTCATGGTCCTAACAGTCATAGGTCTATTCAATCTTAAAAAGGTACTCATGATTTGTGATTGTCATGGTATACTTCTAAGTGAACACAACCCAAAAGACCTAAGTGAATCAAAGCTTTCAAAGAGTGACTTATAGCCTATAATGCCTACAATGATACCCTACATGCTTACTTTGGGTAACCTACAATAGCTTGGCAAAGGTTAGGTCTCTTGCAGGCTTAAGAGAGATAGACAAAGCATCAAGGAACCATATAATTAAGTTTTCAAGAATGGAAATAAGGAAAGCAATGGGTTTAAATATAAGTGCTACAATCATCCAAGAAAGGATAACCAACCCACATAATTAACACCTACAGGGTTTCAGGCATGCTATAACTATTTGAGGGTTTCCATTTGGTGGGATATATGAAGTGTTGAGACTGAAATCCAAGTTAAAATGGATATGGAATATATGATCATAATGGAATCCAAGGGTTTAAAAATTTACCCTCTATGAAAACACACCTATAGTCATACCTTCTCAAAAGGTACACCTACAACTAGCACAATGATGGAGACCTACAATGACCTAAGTGGCTTGAACCTGACTTTTGAAGGAAAGTCTAACAAAGGTTTGGAATGGGTCATATTTGGTAAGTTTGTGAGTCTATAATTTAGATTATTGATGTGAGATCCCTATAATAGATCCAATACTTTTGTTTCAAAACCTAATGTGAACCTACAGGGTGCTTCAAATCTGATTGACACCTACAACTAAGACATAGTGCCTCAAAGAGCTAGGTGGTGCAATGTGAAAGGGATAGGAATATGACATTATAATTTCCATTTAGATGGTATGAAAGGATTAATTGATGTAATATCACACTCACCAATGCCCAAGTTAATGTAATTATTGGTATAAAGCTCACCTTTGAGGTGACAGTTCATACATCTCCTAGTTCAGTACATTTACTTATCCAATCATGGAAATAATGACATGAGAGGTGGATGGTGTTAGTGATTGACCATGAAAAATAAGATAATGGTGGAATAGAGGAATTTAAATTTATAATGATGCAATGTTGGATATGACATGACCATCCATTCATGGTTATGTACATAAAATGGTGATTGGGTGAATCCTAGACCCAATGTTGTTCCCATTAGTTTCATGAAGAAATCCTTCTTTATGAGGGTTGAAGAGAGGTTAATAAACAAGAAAATTGTTATATTTATAGTGTGAAAATGAAATTTATAAGGTATAAATAACTTACCAATGACCTTGGAAGGTTTCAAGAACCTACAGGTATGAACTTTTAGGCATACATAGTTAACATTTGCACTAAATCCTTGCCATTTGAAAGGTCTATGAGGAAGTAACGGATATTTTGAGGTGATGGATAGTTATGAAACATATCAATAATGCATATAAACATATTAAGAAACATTTATATCATTAAAAAATGGGTAGGAGAGGTTCAAATAAGACAACATATAGTCCATATGCCATTTTTACACAATCAATGTTGCAAAGTCTACCTTGGAGGTTTTTTGATGATTGAGGGAACTAGAGAGGTCAGTTTGACTTTAAATTTTGTAAAAATGGTCCTAATGACATAAAAAACACCCAAATATATTTTTATTTAATTATAAAATAGGGAACATATCCAATATTTTATCTTAGAATTAGGCTACTTTCAAGCATGTACAAATACAAAGAATGGATAAAAAGTGACAAAAAGGAGTGTTATTTGTCTTGGGAACACTTTAATATGTTGTGTTAATATGTATTGAGTGTGAAATATAATTAATGAAGCTTATTAATGGTGAGAAAACACTCAAAAGTATTGGTGGGTGACCATTTATACTCAAACCCCACTAGTCTAGACTAGGCCTCTTGCCCAATAGGGGGTCATTTCCACTTCCATGGTATAATGACCATTAAAAATCATTGAAACATGTTAATTGGGATATATTATATGTTTTAAATCTGATGATTTTCATAATAAGTCACAAAGAATCCATTTTTGGGTTCAAAATCAAGACAGGGTGCATAAAATGAAGGAACCCACTTGAGAGGCCAAGTTTGAATGCTCACCTCATTAAGTAGGTTTATAATGGGACATAAAGGAGTTATGAGATGTTATATGGGGATTATAATTCAAAATTTTGTAATTTTTTCTCATGTTGTATATCACATTTTTATGAATCATCTTCAAGGGTGGAAACTACCAAAAACCCTCTAAGAACCCTATTTTGCACCAATTTACAAGTTTTGAGTTGGATACCACATAAAAAAAAAAATTGATTCATAAAAAATACCAAAGGTTGTAGGGGAATCTTAGAGGGTCCTTCACATAGTTTTTTTTTGTACCTTCACTTGTACAAATTTGGGCAAAAATAATACTTTTAGAACTAAAATGAATATTCCAAGGAGTGTATAAAGATGCAAATTGATGGAAAAGGAATATTAAGAATTTTTTTACTTGATTAAAATTAAAAAATGAATAATAAATCATCAAAAGGTACCCCATTATTTTGGGCTAGTCAAAAAATGCCTTCAAAGGATAAGCCTTCCGAAGGCCATTTCATGGTTTTGGTACTTCTAGGTGGTTATAGAACATAAAAATTGAAATAGATCATTTTGGGGGAATGATAAAAGTGAATCAAACACTTTTTTTTGAGGTTTCACACTTGTATTAGCTCCCATATAAAAATCTCTCTTCTAGGACTAAAAGGGCTAACTAAGCCTAATTTGGCAAGCTAAATGGGCTAGAAAGCATATCAAATCTTGGAGTTTATCCATGAAATTTTGTATGAAGATATGGGAGGATAATTAGTACCTATAAAAAGTATTTTTTTTCATAATCACTTCCATTTTATCCCATATAAGGAGATATTTATGAAAATAGGGCTATAAGGAATACATGGAAAATACATGATTTGAGTGTCAAATCAAGATTTTTGGAGTAGCTGGTGCTTTAAATAATATTTAACTAGGTATAGTGTGTCCTAAAAAAACCATACATGGTTTAAAATTTTAGGTTTGATGCAAATTTGAATAAAACTCCTCCTTTTCCCTCTATGCCATAGTGCAAAATGAGCCTTTTGAGGGGTTTGAAGGCTAAATAAGAGCATATAGCGTATACAAAGAATTATAAAGTTCAAGAAGGATATGAAACTCCATATTAAATTTATTAAAAATTAAATGAAGAGTTATAATGAAATAAGGATTTGGAAAATGTCTCCAATAAGTGCAAATAGGAATCTTTCTCTTCCAAAGCCCATGTGTAAGATAAAGTTAATTTGTTGAAGTAGTCTTATAACCAAATCATGCCAAGTGTTAAAGAATAATTAATAATCCTAGAGAAGGTTTAAAATCAAATAATTCAAGGGAATTTAATACCTACATCCATGAAAGAGACTTTTGTTGAGTTGTGGAGCTAAAATCTTCACTGAATGTGCAAATGTGGAGGTTGTTGGGTTACACAGTAACTGACATCGGTCAGGCCAACTGACATCGGTTATCTTCAGCTACATAGTAACCGACATCAGTTATGGTTAGCAGGCATCGGTCAGATAGGAACTGACATCGGTCACCTGTGTGTTTCCAAAACTATTCTAATTTTAGACAAACAGTTAGTTTGCATGTAAAGACTAATTTTAGTCTGGAGTCCGCTTTTCTAATTATTGTTTGCTTGGGGTTTTATTTAAGAGACCCATGGGGCTATATTGTAATCACTAAAAGAGTAGGCAACAACAACCATTGGGTTGATTGTCACTAGAGGGAATAACTCAGTTATTAAGTTGGGTTGTAATTGATTGAGAGAGAGAACTCTTGAGGGAGAATTACTGTACACCCAAGAGGTGTGGGAAGAGTGAGATTTCTTCATTGTATTTCCTTCTAGAAGAGTTGAATATAGATTGTATTGTTTCTCATATCTTTTATTATTTTCTATTTCTAATTTCTAGTTACTTATTACTTTTGGTTTAATTCTGTGTTTAGTTGCTTATACAATAGTAATCAATTGAGCTCTAGAGCCTAACAAGTGGTATCAGAGCTACAGGATCCTAACAGTTGGTATCAGAGCAGGTTAGTGTTTATTGATTACAGGTTCACTCTCAGAGGTTTATGATTGAGTGGGAGTAAAGTAATGGTAGAAGAAAGTAAACTAAGAATGGAGAAATTCAATGGCAAGAATTATCAATTATGGAGGATGTAGATAGAAGATTATCTATATCAGAAAGATCTGTACTTACCATTGGGTGGGGTTTCAAGAAAGCCCACAGATATGCAAGATGAAGAATGGAATGTTCTTGATAGAAAGGCTCTTGGATATATAAGGTTGAGCCTGGCATTGTCTGTGATCTCCAACTTATTACATGCAAAGACAATGGTAGAGTTAATGGAATCTTTGGCAAATTTATATGAAAAACCCTCAGCTTTGAATAAGGTATTTCTTATGAAGCAATTATTTAATTTACAAATGTAGGAAGGTGGATCTGTATATAGTCATCTTAGTGATTTCCATGGATTAGTAAATCAGTTAATTTTAGTCAAAATAGTTTTTGATGCTGAAAATAAGGCTCTCTTAATCTTATGCTCTTTACCTGAAAGTTGGCATAGCTTGGTAATGGCAGTTAGTAATACTAAGTCTGCTTCAAATATCTTGAAATTTGATGATGTTGTTAGTATAATCTTGAATGAAGAAATTCATAAGAAAAACATAGGGGAAACATCAGGTAATGCTTTAAGTGTTGAAAGCAGGGGATGGCAAAGAGAGAAGGGCAAGCAAGGGAAATCAAGGTCAAAGATAGGTAGTAGATCCAAATCCAGAAATGGAGGTATAACTTGTTGGAATTGTGGAAAGAAAGGACATGCAAAGAAATATTGTTGGTTGAAAGAAGATCAACATGAAGGTAATGAAGAAGTAGATGTTGCAGGTGTTTTTGCATAGGATGCTCTTATATTTTCTTTGGATTGTCAGGTAGAATCATGGGTTTTAGATTCTGGTACTTCTTTCCATGCAACCCCAAATAGATAATTTTTCCATGATTATGTCCATGGAGACTTTGGAAAAATTTATTTAGGGGATGGTGAGCCTTGTCAAATTGTTGGCAAAGGAAAAGTGTAGCTAAAATTGTAGAATGGCAACACATGGGTGTTGAAGGATGTCATGCATGTACCCATCCTGAAGAGGAATCTAATATCTACATGAATGTTGGGTGATGAGGGTTGCATAGTAACTCTCACAGCTGAATCTTGGAAAGTTTCCAAGGGTACACTTGTTTTAGCTAGAGGTAAGAAAGTAGGTACACTTTAACTATCTACTTGTATTAGTGATTCTCCTTCTATTTTATCTACTTTAGATGTAGATGCAAAGATGTGGCACTATAGGTTTGGTCACATGAGTGAGAAGGGAATGCATTTTCTTAAGTCAAAAGGTAAGCTTTTAGATTTGATAGATCTAGATTTCTGTGAGCATTGTATTTTTGGGAAATAGGAGAAAGTGAGGTTTCTGACAACTAGGTCAACAAAGAAGAAGCACAGTTGGAGCTTGTTCACATAGACGTGTGGGGACTAGCTTAGGGAGCTTCTATTGGAAGATCACAGTATTATGTTTCTTTCATTGATGATGCTACAAGAAAGGTATGAATTTATTGCATAAAGAGGAAATTTGATGTTTTTGACACATTTAAGAAATGTAAAGCCTTGGTTTTGAATGAGAAGGTGATGGACAATGATCAACTCAAGAGGCTGATTAAATTTAAGTAGGGCAATTTGGACAAGGTTATGATTCAAAATGAGCTCGTGGGTAAAAATCATCACTCACAAGAAAACATAGACACTGACGTCGGTCAGGTAGACACCGACGTTGATCAGGTAGGAACCGATGTTGGTCTGGTGGATACCAAAGTCAGTGATGTCAAGTAGGTGGAAACCAACGTCGGTCAAATGGCAACTGACATCGGTTAGGTTGGTCAGGTGGAATTGACATCAGTTAGGTGTAGACTGAGAGATGACTAAGATCAGTCACTATTAAAATAAAATTTGGGTGGACAACAAGCTGTCAATGAGTCTCAAACACCCATGAAGAGGTCTGAAAGGGTAAGTAAGCCTCAAATTTGTTATTCCCCTTATTTATACTACTTTTTGCTCACTGATGGTCGAGAACTAGGAAGTTTTGAAGAGGCAATGTAGGTAGAATCTAGGAAACATTGGGAGCATGGCATGAATGAGGAAATTGATTCCTTGGAAGAAAACCAAATGTGAGATTTGGTAGAGTTACCAGTCAGAAAGAAAGCACTGAAAAACAAATAGATATATAAGTTAAAGAAAGGAGAGAATGGACAAGTGAGATATAAGGCCAGGTTATATGGTCTTGAGCAAGCTCCAAGACAATGGTATTTGAGGTTTGATAGGTTTATGATAGAGCATGGATTTAGTCAATGTCAATGTGACCATTGTGTTTATTTTACCAGGTTGGATAATAGTAGCTACATTATCCTATTACTGTATGTAGTGTATATGCTTGTTGTAGGGTCACACATGTAGGGAATTACTGAGCTAAAGGTAAAATTAGCTCACACATTTTCCATGAAGGATTTAGGAGCAGCAAAGAAAATCCTTCGCATGAGTATTTCTAGAGACAGGGAAAATCACAGGTTGATTTTGTCTCAAGAGGATTATGTGAATAAGGTAGTGGAGAGATTCAATTTATAGGATGCAAAATTGGTAAGCACACCTATGGTTGGATAGTTCAAGTTGAGAAAAGAATAGTGTCCTAAATCACATGATGAGTTTGAGTACATGGTATGTACTAGACCTGATATTACCCAAGCAGTGGGAGTTGTCAGCAAGTTTATGGCCAATCTAGGAAAGGAGCACTGGAAAGCAGTTCAGTGGATTCTCAGATATCTGAGAGGGACCAACAATAGGTATTTATGCTATGGAGGGTCAAACACTTCTCTACATGGGTATGTAGATTTTGATATGGTAGGTGACTTGGATGGCAGGAGAAGCACCACAGGATATGTGTTCACTGTTGGTGGAATGACGGTTAGCTAGATTTCAGAGTTGCAGAAGGTTGTTGTAGTCATGGTGGCTAGCAAGGATAAGAACCATGTAGATATGTTAACAAAGCCGGTAACAAAGGAGAATTTGAATCTTCATTTAACTTTTGTTGGTCTTTAAGATTGAACTTGAAGATGGAGATACAAGCTAGAAATAGATTAGAGGATGTTGTTGTACAGGTACAGGTGCAGCTGTTTATCTCCAAGTGGGAGATTGTTGAGTTGTGGAGCTAAAAGCTTCACTGAATGTGAAAATGTGGAGGTTTTTGGGTTACATAGTAACTGACATCAGTCACGCCAATTGACATTAGCTATCTTCAGCTACACAGTAACTGACATTAGTTATGGTCGGCCGGCATCGATCAGACAGGAACTGACATCAGTCACTTGTGTGTTTCTAGAACTGTTCTAATTTTAGACAAATAGTTAGTTTACATGTAAAGACTAATTTTAGTCTTGATTCCACTTTTATAATTATTGTTTGCTTGGGGTTCTATTTAAGAGACCCATGGGGATGTATTGTAATCACTGAAAGAGTAGGCAACAACAACCATTGGGTTGATTGTCACTGGAGGGAATAACTCAGTTATTGAGTTGGGTTGTAATTGATTGAGAGAGAGAATTCTTGAGGGAGAATTATTGTACACCCAAGAGGTGTGGGAAGAGTGAGATTTCTTCATTGTATTTCTTTTTGGAAGAGTTGAATACAGATTGTAATTATTTCTCATATCTCCTATTCTTTGTTGTTTTTGATTTCTAGTTACTTATTAATTCTGGTTTAATTCCATGTTTAGTTGCTTATACAATAGTATTCAATTGAGCTGTAAATCCTAACAAGTGGTATCAAATCCATAGGATCCTAACAACTTTTTCATCAGCGGAGAAAAGAAAGCTAAAATCTAGGGGTTGGTACAAGAATATAGGCACTCTCCAAGTGGTCTATTCTTGACCAAACATAATGATGAGTATTCTAAGACTCCTAAACATTGTATAAACTCTATTCCATGCGACAATATAAAGGAAAAATATTTGAGAAGGTGTAAATGATATGTAGCACTTTTGGAGGAGCTTTTTGAAGGGATATTTTCTTAGTTTTGAGGCTCTTGACTCCTCTCGCCTCTCTCTCATTTTCTCTATATGTAAGACAATTTTTGGAATTTTAAAATAATCCTTAACGTGAGTTGTGGAAAGGCCATGCTCAAAAACATTTTTAGTTTCCTCTTTTGATGAATAAAGACAAAATTCATACCTCCTTAATAGCTTGTTTTAGTGTATTTTCATGGTTTGTTGGGAGATGAAAGTGATAGTTCTTTCTTCCTCTCATATTATAATTTACTTAATACCTATTGTTAGGTGTTAAGATCATACTTTGAGGTTTCATAGTGTGCTCTAATCATCTTGTTTTTATGGAAAGTGCAAGATTTCTTTACTGTCTTTAAGAGACCTTTGAATAGGTGCCTTAGATCATCAATCAAGCTTGAGCTTCTATGTGAAATATTGATGTTTGGAGACTTACATTTGAGAAGTGTAGTTAATTTTATATTCTTGTTCATCCTCTTAGTGCATATTACACAAATGGAGGTCATATTGTGGTGTATCATCCCAATTAGATAGGTTTTCATTTCAGTTTACCTTCTTTTTCCTTTTCAAGATGGTAGTGTAGAGTAGGGATCCTAATTAATACATCAAGGGGAAATAACCATTAGAATATATAGATTTAATCAACCTATTAGGCCACCCACATCCTAGGATTGTCTCCATGTTACTTCAGATTATGAAGGCCTAAAACTACCTTCACAAGGGTGCAAGTCTAGAAGATAATAGGTACTTAGAGTCATATAACAAGACTAGTGAACTTTATATAAATAAATTATGCTTGATGTGATTATCATTCCACATGGTGGGCCTTATTTATCTGCTAGCTCTATTGTGTTTAGGTGTGTGTATTTTTTAGCCTCTCTAAATATTTTAGGCATGCACTTAAAGTCTCTTGGTCATCTAATCAATAAATACATGTGATACACAATGAGGGCACTAAGAATTCCATTGATAAAATGGCCTTTGAACCAAAAACTAGTCAGAATGGTGTAGCCTTATTCTATCAATTTTATGTTATGTAATAGGCCCATAATACTATTGACACATGGTCATCCCAATCCTTATGACCAAAATCACATATTTTTATGAGGCATGTCCCTAATATTTTATTGAATAATTTTGTAGTGTCATTAGCTTGGGGGTGGTAGAGTGTCATTTTATGGTATGCCACCATATATTCATATAGAAATATATAGACTATTTCAATGATGATGTGCATGCCATGGTCTTTAGTCAAGCTAAGTGAGAATCTATATCTACTGATAATATTTTACCAAATGAATCTTTCTACTATGGTAGCTATATAATCTTTCATTAGTGCTATTTTGGCCCACTTGGTGAAGTAATTTGTGGTATCCAGATTGTACCCTGTACTTGTGTGCCTCATAATAGATTAATAGGCCCAAAAAAATTAATGAACCATCTTTCAAAGGGTGCCTATGAAAGGATGGGGATGAGGGTCATCTCATCCTCATGGTTTGGGTTTATTGTGCACTGATAGACATCATATGCTTTAGCATATTATTTTACATCATAGAATAGAGTTGGTGACCACAAGATTTATTATATTAATTTTCATGCCATGGCATATTGAACATAACACCCTCCAAAAATCCCCTCACATGACTCTTAAAGTACTAAGTCTCATTCATTCTCTAGGACACATCAGTGTAAGATTGCATCATGGCTCAACTTGTATAGTTACCCACCAAAGATTTGAAATGGCATGGTGAAAATCATGAGTTGCTTCTTCTATTTAGTTTTCAAGGCTTGAGGCATAGATTTGGAGGTCATAAATGTGACAATTTATGCTAAGTCTTTTGGGAAGTGTTGGATTTGATAGAGTTGTGAATTAGACATATCATCTTTAATTATCACCACCACATCACTAGAGTTGATGTGAGATAGATGGTCTAGTCCCAAATTTTATTTGCCTAGATTTAATACAATATAAAATTAGAATTCTTGAAACAAAATGATCCATTGATAAATGTCCCCATGAAAAATGGACTTGTTTACCAAGCACTTAAGCACCTCGTGATCAGTGAATAAGATGAAGGGGGTTACTAGTAAATATTGTCAAAATATATGTAGGATATAGACCATGGCACATGCCTTGTGCTTAGTTATGGTGTAATTATGTTCTACCTTGGTTATTTTTATGCTTATGAAAGAAATAAGATGATCCATTTTCCCTTCACCTGGTTGCATGAGAATGGTGATGATCATGGTACCAGAGGCATCAACATGGATATGGAAGGGGGTTACCCAATTGATAAATTAAAATATTAGTTTACTTATTAGTTTGAGATTTAGGGTCTCAAAAACATCTTCCTATATTGTGCCCCAATGGAATAGTCCATAAGAGCTCTTCTAGTGGTGCCACAATCCTTGTATAATTCTTTATGAACTTTTTGTAATATCATTAATTCCCAAGAAAGGTATGAACAAATTTTTGCATTTATGGTGTTTGAAGATGAAGGATGATTTAAATATTGGTGGGGTCAATAAACACACCATCCTTGTAGATGATGTGCCTGAGAAATGTGCCAAATGGCATTGTAAAGACACACTTTTTGAGATTAAAAGAAATTTGTAACTACTTGCACCTTTCAAACATTAGGTGAAAATTATCATAGTGATCCTTCACTAACCCATAAACTATCTAATAGTCTAAGTATACTTAGAGGAACTTGTGAATGGAGTCTTTGAATATAGTGATTATCACCCAGGAGAAAATGGCTAGCACATTCTTTATCCCAAAGGGAATTACATTATAAGAAAAACACCCGCATTCAGTCATAAAGGTGGTTTTAGGATTTACCTCCTCCTCAATGTTAAATTGATGGTATCTTAAGAACCCATTAGTAAATGTGTATATCTAACAACCTATGATTCCATCTAATACTTCATCAGTGAATAGAGTTGGAAAGGGGTCGATCATGCATGCATTGTTCAACAGTCTATAATCAACAAAAATGTGAATGCGCCCATAATTTTTGATGTTGATGACCATGGGGATAACTCATTTGGATTACTACATGGGGTAGATGATTCCTATGTCTATCATGTCATTGATCTCAATCTTGACTTTGGCACAAAGATTTGGATTCATCCTTTAAGGTTATTTTTTGATGGGTCTTGCACCATCGACTAGTTTGATGCTCATATTCTTGAGGGATGGGTGTGAACCTTTAATATCTTTATAGTTTCATGGAAAAATGTCTTGGAATTATTTTAGGATAACAACAATACCTATTAGTTCCATTTCAAACCAATAGGTACCCAAAGTGGAAACTTTGGGATCACCCTCTGAACTGATATCTACCTTGGTAGTTCTTAATGGTGTTCAATAAGGTTCATTCTTTTCCTAATGTGAATCATTAAATTGTCTAATATCATCGATTGTTTATACCTAAAGATGGGTGAAGTCTTCTTCTTTTGGGGTTCTATCCTCAACTTGGTGCACTAACTTCCTTTTCCCTATCAAAGTCTTCCAATTTCATGCCTTCCATGCATCATCATATTCATCACTAGAGTCACTATTTACAATTTGTTCTTCAAATAAGGTTGGGAGTGCTAACCCATTTCATTTAACATGTCCATTAAGCACCATTCCAATATAGAAGTGTCATCAAATAATGAGCTTAGAACTACTTGTAATGGCTCAATCCATTTAATATTTCTTGAATATAAGGAGAAGGTATAAACAAATTGCTCTTTAAGGTCATCTCAATTTTCTATTTTATGGTGCATCTCATTGAATAAATACCATGCCCACACCCAAGTCTTTAAGGTTCTATAGAAGGCATGTACCTATAGATTTCTTGGGGAATTTTCACTATAAACAATCCACATCTCTTCATAAAGACTTACATGTGCTATGGGGTCAGAGTCACCAGAGTAGGCTAAAATGTCTAGGTCCTCATTGATTTTTTTGAACATGTTAAAAATATTCGCCTTTACATCATGCCAAGTTAGAAATCTAGGATTTTGCACTGCCCACCAATGAGTGACAATGCTCTTCAATGTGTACACTAGTGCACCCATTTTATCCACCTCTTTTGGGATACATGACTCAAGGTCATAGAAATAGTCCTCCACAGGATTACTTCCTTCATATCTTGGGATCAAAAAAACTTTTACCTTATTGAGGTGAAACACTATTTCCCCTTTACTTTGTGTAAGGAACCCATATTTTAGGAGTGCGATCAATCTATATCTAACTTGTCTTTACTAGTTTTGACACCTTTGTGTGTACCAAGTGACACCATCAATCTATGGTCTCATATGATTCCTTAACCCATCAGTCGCAAGTAACATTAGTGGTATTTAATATTTATTGTCTATCTTCTCAAGAGAGGATTCCTTGATCATTTGGGTCTGGAGTCTTGGCACCTTGCACTATGATGTTATAGATATGGTTGATCTCATCCTTGATGTACACACTCTCAACATATGGGGGTCCTTAGTCATTTGAGAGAGGTATCAATAACCTCTCATTTCCATGATCAAAGGTCATGTAGTGCCTTTTAAGTGCATATCTACATTATTTACATAACACCACAACCTTCCCAGAAGCACCAGGTAGTTGTCATGATTTGGTAACTCTATGAATTTAAAGTCAATGTAGAATTTGGTTCCCATGATATCTACAACTATGTTCCTCATAATTATGATAGGTTGTGATTGGGTCTTATTGGACATGAAGAGTATATGAGGGGAAGGTCTCAAGGCTAGTCTACCCATTTTCTCCCAAGTAGTATTTATCAAGATGTTGACTTTGGTGCCTATGTCCATAAGAACCTCATAGATAAACCATTAGTTAATAGTGGCATCCACCGGTAAATTTTAGTCATAGATAAAATTTTATGTATGTCAAACTTCTTATGCCCTCTCCATGTATGGAATGATGACCTCAACTTGATTTTGACTTGTATGCTTTAGGAGTAAGTTATTTAATATGGGTAGCATTCCATCTATTTAAAAGAGGCACATGATCTTAGTTAATTCTTGTACTTTAGCTTCTTAGCTATTATGCTTCTTTTAAGAGGTGAAAACCTATGATTCTAGTTCATGCTAATTAGATCTCTCCTTAAAAGTTTTGTAGTACACTCGTAACCTATTGTAATATGTATTTTTGTCATGTTGGGTTTGGGTATGGTGAAGATTTTGGTTTAAGCCACATTATGTGCTCATTTTACTCTTTATCCCCATTCTCTAGGCATAACTTAGGTAGTGACATAACTGGCAGCTGATTGGTAAATCCACTACGAGTAGTTGCCTATACTTTGATTGCCTTTGTGTATGTAGGATATGCCTTTGGGGTCTATCTTTCTATTTTATGTTCATGTTTGATCATTCTTACACCCTTGTCTACATGAAGCCTACCTTGGGTCAAATTTGTATAAAGGTTAGGTCATTCTTCAACCTTATAGGGCCCTTGACAATATCCACACATAGGATACATAGGGCAATTACACTGGTAATGCTCTATTGAGCCACACTTATAACATGAGTGCAATGGGAACCTTCCACCACCACATCCTTTACCCCACCCTTTGGTGCCTCAATACATCTTAAATCTTGTATTTTTTTAGACATAGCCATCATTCCCTTGGTTTGTTTATATGTCGATTGCTACTGTAGCCTATCGCATGCATCTTCCCATATTTTCACACATTTTATCAATCACATAGTAACTAGTAATGGTATGGGTATAGGTGTCACACAAATGATAATATATCATTGTGTTGACTTGGATAGTGCATTATAATAAAGGATAGTTTCAAACATCATGCATTTATTTTTCAAACTTCATAGCATAGAATTAGGGTGAACACATTCCTCCATGGCTAGTTAGCTATATTATAGACTTATACTTTGTATTCAGTACACCATAGTCTACTTTGAGAATCATGTGAAGAGTTGGTAGCAAGATTTTGGAATTGTTATGCCATATATGTAATTTTCACCTCCATAAATGGGATGATCCTGAGGTCTACACTTCTAATTGCCTTAACTCTTATCATGGCTTCAAGTGGTTCTCTAGGGTCTATAAAAGTCTTCATGGAAAGAACTCTTCATAATGACATGATAAACCCCCCAATAAATCATTAATCATGGTGGGAAGGGTGAATATCATATGGGAGATTTGATAGGAGAGTTTTTAACCTTGCATTATACAAGAACACACTCTCTAAGAGTCCTTGGGTAATCTCTTTTAGCATGATGATGATCTATTATTCAAACTTTAGGATGTCAAATTATTTTAAGAATGCACCTTCAAGGTATCATAGTTAGCCATGGCCTAGTTAGGATCAAATTTTATGTACTAGGTATGGGCACGATCATGTAAGGTGCTTCCAAAATGAGTAGCCTTGCACATGCCACTATATTTCACATTTCAGCACATATTCTACAACATTTTCCATGTCATGATACTCTAGAAAGTGAATAGCCATTTCATAATAGATTTATTAGGTGGGGGGTAGATAGTACTTGTCCCCTTAGTGCCTATCATAATGATGATTATCCAATGCCTCCAACCATGGAGGTAGGTACTAGTCCCATCATTACTGCTAGTATAATTGATGTCATTAGTGTTGTGTTACTTGCTTGTGGTACCAGAACACTTTCTATGAGCTGCTGCCCACCTTATGTTACTAACATTGACTAAGTTAGTATGCTTTCATTCAAGTTCTCTTGTGGTGAGCTAGCACCCAATGGTTTATAGGTAGTTGCACTCACCTCCTTGTATGGAATAATCTATTCAATTACAAAGTTATAATTTAAGTCTATAAAAAGTCTAAAGTCTAAGGCATTAGTAGGGTCAAAAAGCACTTATATTATTTATTTAAGTCGGTGATCTAGCCATGTGCATGTGATATAGGTTAAAAGGGGGTAGACACATCAAATGTATCTATAGTCACTAAATCTTGTAGGAAATCATAAAATTACACACCTATCAAGTACTAATCTCAGTCCATCATTTTAATATATCTCTCATCTCTATACTACTATATTTCAAGAGATTTTTCCCCATGCCCTTCCCAGTTTCTATGGGTATTATTAGAACTTCTAGGTTCTAGATGCTCCATCAATTGGTTCCATCTCTAATTATAGGTTTATCTTCTAAGCTCTTGAGTGTCATTTTTCTCATCCCATTCCATTATGCCTCACCTACACATCCACTTTTCCCCCTTTTTGCAGTTAATATGTGAAAGGATTTTAGCCTTCCATCCTCAAAGTTTCAAAACCATCATCAAACATTATCTTTTTGATCTCTATGCCAAAATCCTTCATGAATGTGCCTCTAGGGTCATGAAAAAATTGGTACTCTACTTCCTCTGGGCATGAATAAGTTGATACATCAAACTCAAGTACATAGATATTTAGAGATCCTTACCACCGTTTATCTACTTCTCTAGTCCAAGTAACACCCAAGGTCCCAAGCCTTTCTAGGCACTTATTTATCCACTCATAGCAAAATCCATAGTTTCATCTTCTATGGGTTGAATATGTATCCAACCACCTATACAGATGCTCATGTAACTCATAGAAAAATACCTCGTACAAAGCATCATATAGGTTATCCTGAACCTATTTTCTAGGATTTTCTCCTTTGTAATTTAGATGCTTTTGTGAAAAAATATCTTACACCTATTTCAACCAATGCTCAATGTTTTTGAGAGAAATTTGGTACATCATTCTATCACACCATCGTAGCAACAAAATTCAACACAGGTCCTGGAAATGGAACTAAAATGTTCCTAAAAGTCTAGGGTCTCAATTTACTATAACCAGGCATAACTATGGGATGTTTTCTTTGTGCTCAACATTTAAACACATGAATATTATGGTATCAATCCACATAAGGCCCATGCCTTATATACTCACCTGAAGTACATATGAGAATGAACTGAGGCCTGTATTGGGCTAATTATTCTATGGCATGAGGGTTTAGTAAGGGGACTTAAATAGTTTAATGAAAAATTAAGGTATATCCATAGGTGTAGGCCTTTTTTGTATTAATCCTAGGGTCATATAGGTGCTTAAAGGGTCATAAAACTACTCTTACTCAATTTAGTCACATTAAACATATGAAATTTAAACAAGGATTGGGTTAATGGTGTAGAATATATACTCATCCTTTATAAAAAATGATGGTGACATCACAAAAAGTGCAAAAACTCCATTAAAGCAATAAACTAGTAAAATGTATGAACATTAGTTAACATAATTTAGTCAAAAGTATGATATCACAAATCCTTACATCACATTAATAACACTATAGGTTATGAAAACCAAACACACAACACATTTTAATGCAACTCTATCATCATTTGTTCAAAGTCCATAACTAGAGTTATATTCATATCATAATGTTAACAACCTAGAGGATCACAAATGAGCTTGGGCATATATAATTAGAGCTAGAGTGGAATCCATACTATTTATAAGACTTAATGGCCACTAGATAAATGTTTATAGAGCAAGGCTTCAAAATCATTGTGCTAGAGCTTCATTATAGTTCATTATTTCCTCTTTATCTTCTAGTTTGAGCTTGTTATATAATCCTCCAGGAGCATCTTTGCCAAGGTATAAGTTGCATACTGAGTGTTAATCTAGAACTCTATCATCATAATTACTAGCTCCATGACTTTATTAAATATGCATTGTAGTTGCCACATCTCTTCAAATATTTGATGATGCCCTAAAAATTCAAAAGATGGTTAGCTACCTACTAGTTGGTGCAAGATTTGTGTTACATCCTCTAGCTAGCTACAAAAACTCATAGGCTAACCACTTGCCAAAATTATCTAATTATGCCTAGGTGGATGTCAAGTTGGTGTGAATCCTCTACTAATGGTTTAGGGTCCCAATAAAGGTACTATATTTTTTGAACTAATACATATGTGCATTAATTATTTTTTTAGACTAAATAATGAAATTTAAATTTTATAGTATGAAAAATGAGATTAGTATGTTTCTTAAACTTTAGATAGTTATTTTAAATTTTTATGTATTAGCTAGGTTTCAGTTCATAAGACCCATGAAGGAAAAATATGAAAGTATCCTTTTATTTCCATGCATTATTAAAACCTTACAACATATTAAAAAATGCACATTTTCCTATGAACATCTTATGAGGTTATTAAAATATTTCCTTGGTTAATTATTTACCAAAAGAGTTGGTATGAATAACTTATAGGTAAACTTTGTATAAATCAAGACCTAAAATATCTCAATGAACTTAGTAAAATTGATAAACAAAATCACGAATCTTAGGGCCTTTTCAATAGTCATGTGAGAAACTAAATCATGAATATCTTCAATAAAAAAAATCATCACATGCAATCCTTTGGCCCTCTAAATAATCTCAAGGAACCACTTAAAGAATTTATTGAGAGGATATTCATAGGATAGGTATTTGGCTAAGCAGATAAAACTACGTGATTATGAGAAAACAAATATCTAAATATATCTTGAAGCTTTGTGAGTCACCAATTGGTATCATAGATGACCTTTAACCTATCAACTACCTTACTAGAATGAATAAGAGAGAAAAAAATCCTTGGAATATCGGTCTCCAACTTTTAACCAATGCATATGGGTAAGGATTTGTACACCATGAGCTATCTATATTTATTCAAACTTGAACATATGCCTCTATATGATACTATCTTTTTTTAATTCCTTGTTGAGAAGAGAGAGATCTAGTTATTATGAAGATATAATGTACTCATATTGTGATGTCTCATGGAATTTACAAAGAATTTTAGTCACTTATTTACTAAAGAATGAAGGAATTATGTAGTTAATGAAATAGTATCTGCCCAATATGTTATCTATCCTAACCCCATACAAGGGTGGGAAGTAATATTATATATTTTAATGATATGGGAGGAGTACTCATGGCTATGATGAGTTGTGTCAAGATAGAACTGTCACTTTCCATTCCTCACTTGGGGTGTAATCCACTCTAATAAAGTTTATTTGGATGTAAGGTAAAGTAATTTCTCTTGAAACAACATTGAATAGGCAATTAATATTTTTTGGATATGTAAAAAATATTTTCTTTACATATAATGCTCTATTAAATATTTTCACCACCACATCACCACCTTATCTAATGTTTAGATAGGTAAATTATGAGGTAATGGAAGATTGGTGATGGTAGTGGTAAAGGTAAGACAAAATGAGTTTATTATGCATGTAAGACCATGTCTCTCTTTCACTGACACATAAACACATTAGTAGGAGAACATTTTTATCTTGCCTACACTCAATTATCTTAAAATCACCATATAGAATCTAGTTGGAATTTAAAAGAGTGTTGATAATCCATCACCAATTTTTTTTAATATTTTAACAAAATCATTAGAGGCATAAATATTTTAAATAATAAGGGAATGACCATTAAAATAAAAATACATCGACACAATTTGCTAAGTGGGGTTAGAACCCCAATTCATGATGTGTAGAGATAAAGTAGGTGAAATAAATGTTACCACTCCCCCAAATCCTATTACATTATTATAAATTTTGAAAAAAAATCCTAACCAAATATGTATAGTGGTGGAATGAAGTAAAAGTATAGATATTTTCAATTATTGTACACACAAAAAAGTGTATTATAAAAAAACCAATAGGTGTCCCTTACCATGAACTTTTGGGATGTGTTGCTAAAGCCATATACATTTAAAAATATATTATCCTTGGAAAAATTTAGGGTTCACGTAAAAATTATCACACACATCGTTTAAAGTGGAAAATACATTATAAAAATAAGATTGCGTATTTCCATGCATAAAGTCACCAAGTTGTAAATTACAACATTTTTATTAAACATACTTGTCATCCCTAGGAGGTGAGGTTTTCTATATGAGCAACACATAATATATTTTTGGTTATAAAGCATTCAAATATAAACCAACCTTAATTATTTCACCTCTAAAGGAGGTTATGACTATTGGGAAGGTGTAACTTGAATTTAAGGACCTGATAAAATATTTTCCACTTGTAGAGTGTGAGAAATGATCGGTGCCACCTAAAAAGGTGGTGGGGACCAAATAATTTTTGGACACAGTATAACTAAATATGGGTTTATAAATAATAGTTGATGTTTTTAACACTTTGTGAGCTTTCTATCTAGTCTTTTTTGGGTGACCATGGTTCACTATATGAATACATTACAACATTTTTTATTCAACTTAGGAGAGGTTTTATTTTGGACCATTTAATGTGAGTTGGCCATGAGAGGGATTTCATAAATATTATGGTCTGTGGCTTGACACCAAAATAATTTATTAGTCATATTAATACACAAAAAGTGTTGTGATATATTTTTATGTCTTATGTGAATGTCTATAATTTTATTAAGATCCTTAGAATGATCAACCTTAATGTACACACACTTATATATTTTAGCCACAAAAGTTTCTTTGGTCATGGCATATGAAGTGATCGGATTAATTTTAAAACCAAAAAAGGAGAAAATTCATACCTATAAACTCTACAAAAATAGGATTCTAAGTTTTGATTACTTAGACATAATAAAATCCCTGGTTTAACAGAAAAAAACCATAAAGTTTTTGTAGATGAGTTATAGGCCATGGGTGATTATGGTTCGAAAGTGCTAACATTAGAAAATTTTAAAATAAAAAAAACCATTTGGTAGTGTTTTTAACACCCTTGAGATTAACATCATGTCATTTTTATTTATTTCGCACATATATATTAAAAACACTCTTTGTTAGGACCATAAATGTCATTCAATATCCAAAGGGGGATTAAATTACACTATGAGGAAATTACATATTGAAAAACTTTTGAGAACATTGTTGTGATAATTAATGCTTATTCCTAAATGGTATAAAAAATACCAAGGGACATGTTAGTAAGTAGTATGCTCATAAAGAGGATATAAGTGAAAAACACCAAGATATTATACTTCAGGAAATAAGATCACTTATCTAGGCATTTTCCCATTAGGGTGTAAATCGAAGACTCTTAGGTCCACAAATTAGATAAATGGGTGAAATGTTCATGTGAAATTATCTATTTATCATCTAAATTTTGGGATTATAATATTGTAAGGTCATAGATATGACATGAATCATATAAGAACCTTTTTAATGTTTATTTATAGGGATAGTTACAAAGACAAGCTAGGACCAAAAAGGAAAATTGAGTGCCTAAAAAAAATTCATCTTCACATATAAGTTCATAAATAAAGGTGAAAATGTAAAGAAATTCTATAAGGATAAGTAGAGGCATATTACATATCACTTCTTTAGGTAATGTTTGGTTTGTAACCTTGAGTTAGAATCAATAGGGAATAAAGGATAAGATTTATAGTGGAAAACATTCACTATATCAATGAAAAATGCATGATATGCTAGGGACTGAACCTGACAAGGAAAATGAAATGAATAAAAAATTCATGATGGACAATTTCTAAGATGATATTGCATAAGGAAATGTCAAGTATAAAATCTAGAAAATAGTAATATACTATTGTAATTGTGGTGAATTGCAAGTGAAAAGGTGCATGATATACAAATAATTAAGAGCATGAATTATAAATCAATGATTAAAGTTAAACACAAAAAATTAAACATAGGTAAACTATAATGATAATTTTTTTTAAAAAAATATATAAAATATTGTATAAGACATTAAAAGACACTCAAAAATGAATTAACAAGTGATGATAAACAAGTATAACTATTATATATTCATAAATTATAAAGGTATTATATCCATATATATAAGTTTGCCAAAATAGTATTATAGTATAAATAATATTGTATGGGATTATACTATTTTACAATTACTGTATTTGAATTATTACCATTTGGGGATGTGACACTTGCCTCTAGAAAAAAATTCATGTGTGATTGTGTTTCTATCGCTAATTCGCTTTTCAGATTATAAAGAGAGAGAAGAAACTAAAGAGATAAATGGACAAGGCATGTGAAGTACCTGGATAAAGATCGCGCACCGTAATCCAGACGCTTGTGGGCACCCCTCTTTGGCTGTGGAGGAATGACACCTGCAAAGAAAAGGAACTTGGACAAGAAAATGTTAGATGGATAGGCGGTGGGTTGCCAAGTGAAAGCTTGTTCCCAGAAGTATGAGAACTTCCTTAAGGGAGGTCAACCCACTACTTTGATAAAAGATAAATGACTGATAAAAGACAAAATGCTAAAATAGACTGAAATGATAGCAAACTGAAAGAGAAAAGAAAGCAAAGGCTTACCTGGAAGAAGCTGTCGGCCTGGTTGCAGTTGCCGGCGTCGGTGGTCTCACCGGCGTCGGTTGTCGAGTCTGCCGACGTCGGTTAGTCTGCCGATGTCGGTGGGGGTAATGACCGGCATCGGTCAGGGCAATAGGCTTGGATGGGGTTTAGGCAATTTTTGGTCGAGTCTGGACAGAGTCTGGTCTGGGCTTGGTCTGTGGACGGGTCTGGTCTGGGCTTGGTCTGTGGATGGGTCTGGTCTGGACTTGGTCTGTGGATGGTCTTAGGCAGAGGTGCAAAAGAGTCAAATGGGCAGAAGGGTAAAGGAGGACAATCAAGGAGATAGGAATCCAGGTCTACCTAGCTTTGGTTAGCTGTCTGGGTTGGGGAAAAGAAAAGCTGAATCTAGTTTGAAAGCAGATAACTAGAAAGCATGAAGAAAACAAACAGAGTACTTACCTGTGCCCTGCTGAAGAAGGTGTTGATCTTGTTGCTGGTGATGCCGGATGAGAAGACCTGTTGCTGGTGAAGAATCCCTATTGTTCACTTGCAGAAGCTTGCTGTGTACCTAAGGGAGAGAGTCAGATTGATTGGCAAAGAGGTCAAGTGAAAGGACTGATACAAGGGTCTGATACGAAGGTTCAAGAGTCGGGATGCCAGAGAGAAACGCAGAGATGCCAAGAGGAGAAGCCAAGAGAAGAACAGAGAGAGGAGATAACGGTGAAGAAAACTGTTATGAAGGGTGCCGACGCCGGCAATATCGCCGACGTCGGTCGACGGTTGACCGACGTCGGTGGCTAAAAGGCCGAAAAAAGGCTAAAAATAGCCTTCTATCCGTTTTCCAGCCGCCAGGTCAAATGAATGCGAGGATGAAACGGTCGACGGAGGTTAAATGGGCGAGAGGAGAGGTTGGAATGGGAGACTTAGGCATTAAATGGCCATGTGGGGAATGAAGGGGATCCAAGGAAGGTATCCTAGGGTGGCGAGGTGGCAAGGAGAGGAAAAAATGGACTTATTTAATTAAAAATAGATGATTATTTTCAATTAATAAGACCTAGGTAGGTTAGGGATAGTCGAAGTGGCAAGGGACCAAGGGGAGAGAGGAAGACCAAGGGTTAGACACTTTTTAGGTGTCTACATTTGCCCCTTTTTGTCTTGTTGGTTATTCTGGACGAACTGCAAGACAAAAATAGGAGGTGGTTGCCCCAGGTGAGGGATGATGTGGATTGCCCCGAAGTAAGGATGAGGTATTCCCCCTCAAAGCGGGAGTCGAGAGAAGGGAACCGAAGATCGAGTGTCGATTTGACAGAGAAATGGATAGAAGAGAGTGAGTTAAAATGCTGCCATAGTCGTGATTGTGCGTAATCCACTTCACGAGAGGGTCAGGTCAAATTGTCGCATGTCGAGGGCCAAGGAGTGCCAAAATTGAAGTAACCGGGCCCCAGCATTTAGTCGTCTGCTGATCGGGTCACTCAATCTAAGCTGAAGCTCCAAATGGTCATCGTGTTCCAGGTATCCAGGGCTCAGGAAGTGCTCCCAGAGACACGAAAAAGCCACAAGTAGTAGGGATCAACCGGCTTGCGATCCTATACTTGCGAAGGGTCAAAAAAAGTCTGTGGACAATTCTGCTAACCAGCCGTGAGGTAGCATACATGTAAAAACAACCAAGGCAACATTGGCTTGGAAGTAGTCAGAGGTCGAAGGAGATACGCATGATCTCCAATGGTCATTGGTCAAGGGGATGGATGGACGAAAGGATGTGGCCGAGCTAACCTCAGAAAATGTCATGTGATCTGAGTGCTACCTACATAGCCCTTGTGTGAAGGGCCTCCGGCCAATGTAGTTCTCCCTAAAAGGGAGGAAGGGTCAAAGACAATGATTGGTCTTGGTCAAAGAAAATGGAGTTGGTCGTGGTTAAAGTCAAGGTCGCAGAAGAGAAGGTTTGTCCATCAAAGAGACGAATAAACGGGGGTGGTCGAGCTAACCTCAGAAGATGTGGTATCTGAGTCATGCCTACATAGCCCCTGTTGTAGGGCCTCAGACCAATGTAGTTCGAGCTTGTTGAGAAGATTGGTCGATGATTGGATGTGGTCAAGTGTCAAAACGATGAGGGTAAGATGATGCTACAGATGTCACAGTGGTCAAGAGGCTTTCATCCCTAGCAAGTTTCCATAGTCGTGATGGATGCATGCTAAAAATGAATGGAAGTCAATTTATGCTTCAGCAAGTATTGGTTTATGCTTAACATAAATTGGGTCGGGTCGGTAGTTTCCATGTGTATTGATGTCCATAGAAACTATGTGAAAAGGACAAGGCGATGCCTAATGTCATGTTGAAAATGTCGAGGTTGATTTGAAAATGTTGAAGTTGGTTTGGTTAAGGATGAGTCGACAATTGATGTGACCAAAGTGTAGAGAAAAGATGAAAGGCAAATCGCTCTTTCATTGACAAGGACCAGAAAGGAAGCATAGATAGGGGTTATTAGAACCAAAACCCCGTTCATGCATTACGTCGTTGACCAGTGTGGTGTTAGAACGGTAATTGAATCACTTTGACGTTAAAGTGAGCTCGAAGTCCCCTGAGCAGGTGATAGGAGGAGGATAGGGTAACCCAGTTTAAGAGCAGGAAGAACCTTGCCCCTTTTTATAGGAGACCCTGAGACAACTACAAGCCAAGTCCATGACCCATTTTTTTTTTTTTTTTTGACGGTGAACTGATCGATGTGGGAAGTCCACATAATGATGTCATTTGATGTATGGTCAGTTTGTGAAGCTGATCAATGTGGGAAGCTTCTAAGAAAGGTTGCTGTTTGTAGCAAGATTAGTCATAGCCATCCTTCGAGGGAGTGGTCTATATTTTTGCTTGATAAAAAGTCTGAATAGCTGTCCTTCGGGGGATCAGTCTATTAGCTACAGCAATGATAGTACAACTATCCTTCGAGGGATCAGTCTATCTTTTTGATTTGATTTGATATAGTGACCATGGATATGTTTTGACATCTTGATTTTGATTGTTGATAGGAATTTGAGTCATGGACAAGACTGTAGAAGTTCAAGGACTCCCTTTTATTAGGACAAAGCATCCATGCATCATAAAAGGGTTGTAGAGGACTTATTAAAGGGGAATAGGGTTGAAAGGGATGAGGATTAAGAGGACGAGGATTGCTCAAGGGACGAGCTCAAGTAAAACGTCAAGTGATCGAACACTCGACTAACAAAAGAAACGGTCGAAGACACAAGACATAAAAAGGGGTTTAAGGCCTAATAAGACCCTGGGCCATGCTTGTATGTTATGATAAGGTCCAAGTCAATTAGGAGCAAACTTGCCCCAATTTGCCTCTTTCTAGATTGGTCAGGTGTTGATTGATGGATGTGAAGTTGGTTGACATTGTCGTTGGTTGGTTGAAAAAGGTTGAATGTTTGGTCGAGAGGTCTGGTTGATTGATATTTGGTTGAAGCTGGGTTGAGACTGGTCGAATAATTGATCGGGGGTTGGGTCGATGGACACTTGGTCGAGATTGAGTGATTGATATGTGGTAGAGACTGGGTTGAAAAGTTGGTCGAGGTTTGGATGAAGGATGAATTCCCCCAGCGGGTAGGGAGAATGTTTGAAAGATTGGTTAAGGTCGGTTGAGGTTTAGTGGTCAGATGGATGGTATTAATGTTGAATAAGGGGGTCAAAGGTGGCAAAGGGACCACAGTCTGGCGTGAGGATCCTGATTTAGGTGATGAGGTTGGAGAGGCATGAGTCGGGGCTGATGTTTTGTCGAAGAGGTGGTCAAGAGGATCCTTGATGAGAAGGGAATCCTTTTTCCGGTGTTGACGAATGACAGCTTTGAGAGCGCAACAACGCTCAGTGTCATGTCCCGAAATGTGATGATAGTGGCAGAACGTAGAGTTGTCGAACCAAGATGGCCTTGATCTGAGAGTTGATGTGTGAGGCAGTGTTGAAGGTTTGTTGATGATGTGGTTGAAAAGGGAGGTGTCATTCTCCAAACATTGGTGAACGATGACCTTGAGGGCATGACAATGTTCCGTGTCGTTTCCAAGCGTGCGATGATACGCACAAATGCAAGTGTGGTCGAACCATGGTGGTTTTGGTCTGAGAGAGTGATATGGTCTAAGAGGTGGGAGACTGAGGCGAGAGGACTGCAACAAGTGCCGTAAGAGCAAGGCATATGAACCTGCTAACGGGTTTGGATGTTTTATTGCAGTGAGGGTTGGTGACGTTGGTTTGGGAGGCGAAGGAGGCATAGGTCGAAGGTTTGGATGAGATGTATGTCTGATGGGATGAGGGAGTAATAGAGGTGATGTGCCTCTATGAAGGATGGGAGTGGGAAGCACTCCTATTAAAGTAGACAGATGCGGGCCCAAGATTGAAGGTAATGACGAAAGTGGAGGAGGAGTCCTCCGGTGTGGTCTAGTGGTCTTCGTTGGTTTGGGTCGAGGGCCACTATTGTGTGAGGTGAGGTTAGATGTGGGTTTGGGTTTAGATGTGGACGGAGGTGAGTGAGATGTAGAAATCTCATGCAAAGGGCAGGAGGAAACTGTGACTGGGTCTTCCTTGGTTGAAATGGGTGGAGAGACTGGTTCTTCTCTTGGTGGAGAAGAAATAAGAGAGGGCGGCTCCTCAAGTGGGCAGAGGGCATGGGTGATTGTGCCTTCTACTTGTAGTTGAGGAGTAGGCAAGGTAGGGTCTTCAGATGGAGGTGGGATTAATGGCGTTGATGTGGTCAAAGTGTCTTCCAATACAAGAGAGGTAGATGGCAGACTAGTAGGAGAAGAAGGTTCCTCATCCTTTAATGGAAGAGGTTGGTCAAGGACAAGAGGCAAGATAGTGCTAATCGTGTGAATGTCATGGTCTTGAGGGTTATTGGTCGAAGTCTGGATGTTGTTTTGAGTAGGTGGATGATTCAAAAATGGTTGTTTGAAGATGTCGATATGTTGGTTAGGTGGGGCGTTCAGGTTATCTAAAATAAGATCCCCCTTATCGATCATGTCTTGGACGATGTTTTTGAAAGTTCGGCAGTTGTCAATGTCATGGCCTTGGACGCGATGAAAAGGATAGAAGTCGGCCTCCCTATACCATGTAGGGATGGCTTTTAAAGGGTCAAATTGAGGTGGTTGGATTGGAGGGAGATTGAGGACCCCCTGCTTGAGTAGTTTTTCCAAAACGGAAGCGTATGGTTCTCCAAGTGGAGTGTAAGAACGCTGAATGTACCGTTGTTGGAATTGTTTGGTGATGCTTGGAGATGTCGAAGGTTGGGAGTAATTAGTTGACGTCGATGATGGTGATCTAACGACCACAGTATGGGCCACTCCTTTAGATTCAGAATTGGCAGAAGAAGAAGGTCTGGAAGAAGAATGGCCATTGGTTTTAGCATTGGTATGACGTAATTTGACCTTATCTTCTTCAAGGGCACGGAGTTCGAGCTTTCGAGCCATGATGAAAGCTTCGTCAAAAGTACAGAATGTCTGAATCCGCAAGGTAGAAGAGATGTGTCTGGCACATGCTTGAGAGAAGAGTTCGATGAGCTTGGGTTGAGGCAAAGAGAAGGAGATCTGGTTGATCAGACCTCTCCAATGAGCGACAAAGTCGACGATTGATTCATCATCAAACTGCCTGATGGAGTAAAGGTCTGTGATTGAGACTTGTTTGGTGATGTTGATTGAGAAATGGTTAAGAAATAGTTGGGCGAGTTAAATGAATGAAAAGATAGAGTGTCTGGTAAGAGAACTATACCAGTCGAGGGCTGGGCCAGAAAGCGACATAGGAAACGTGCGTAAAAGCAACGCATCATCATGGGCAATGAGATAACAGGCATGTCTAAATGCCCGTAGATGTTGTTGTGGGTCTTCCTTACTCTGAAAGCGAGTGAATTTAGGAAGCTCCCAATGGTTAGGGTATGGTCGAATAGGGACAGAAGGATGGATGGGCTCATTGCAAATTTGCTCATATGACAAAGTATTGCTTGAACCGGAAATGGAGGCTTTGAGACTGGACATTTTATCCATCAACATCTTGATAAGATCTACTGACAGATTGGTGAGTTGAGCGCCCCCTAGGTTGTAAGGTGCTTGGAAGAGGCTAGAGGAGGCGTGCGACATAGTCAGTTGTACAATGTACGGATGACTAGTCACAGGGGCAGAAGTGGAGGCTAAAGGTGGTTGCGTTATGAAGGTCGAAGGTATAAGTTGACTGGGCACCGCCAAAGGTGGTTAAATGACGGCACTGGTAGAAAGATAGGTCGGCACACTTATATTTGTGGGCGCAAGAGTATGAGGGGTCGAGACAATCAAGTTCTGATATGATGTAGAACTTGGTTAAATTGCAGGTGGTTGAGGGGGTAATGGAACCCCGATGGAGGTCGGTCTAAAAATAGACGGGGAGGCCAAACTTTGCGTATTGGCCATGGTTGAGTTAATAGTTGAGGCAAAAGGCTGAGTCATAAAGGGTTGGGTGGTGAATGGTATGGATGTTGTCGCCATGTCACCTGAAAGGTCTCGCGTTGGGTTTCTCGCGAGATAGTTTTGAAGGGCTGTGGTATTGAGGTCCAAGAATCTCTCGAAATCCTGGTCCCCTTCAGGGATGATGGGAATTTGAGTCGGGGTCGGGGTCGGGGTCGGTCCTGTAGGAGTTCTTTCAGTCTCTAAGTGGAACTCCATGATAGGACTTGTTAGGGACGGGGTAGATGGAAGCGGTTGTTGGCTAAAGTGGTTAAGAAGAGAGTCCTGGTTCCAGAAACTGTGCTCTTGCAGTCTCAGAAAACCAAAATGTGGTTTTTGACAGAGAATGGACAGGGTTTAGGCTGCTGGTTTTGAAAAAAAAGGACAGTGACAGAGACCGATGTCAGTTGAAAAACTGATGTCGGTAAGAAAAATAGCCGACATCAGTCAGATAACCGATGCCGGTAATGGAGGAAGCCGACGTCGGTAGTAGAACCGATGCCGGTGACAGGGGAAAGCCGACGTCGGTGGTAGAACTGATGTCGGTGACTGTGTTTTCCAGAGAACCAAAAGATTTGAAGATTCTTGGAAAAACAAAGGAGAAAGCGTCCTCACTCACTCAAACAAACAGATGAGAAGAGGAAAATAGAGAGAGACAGACAAGCCTAAGCGATAAATCCTAGGAATTAACTTTAGAATTTGTGGCTTACGCCTTAGATGAATGTTTGGGGAGATCGGCTGTCAAGAAGGTCCTAGAAGAAGGCGGTCTAGAGCTGGTTTCGGGTCTTGTTTTAGGTGCTCAAAGTCTGTGTTAGGGTCTGGTACGTGGCCTGGTGCTAAGGAGCAAGCTCCCCTCACTTCACGATTCTAGTGGTTAGCTGGTCTTGCTTAGCCAAGATATACCTCGCCTAGAGTTTATCCTCCGCTAGAGAACGGAGTGGGCTTCCCCCTTGGTGATGAAATCCAAGTAGGGTCACTGGGACGGGTAAGGTATCCGCTGGGGGATGAAATCCCAGTCGGGCCTTGTCTCAGGTAAGTTTTATGTTCGTTTTAGTGCATGTGGTCCGGTAGTGTAACATCAAGTGTCTACGATTTATTCAATATGCGGATTTAAGTTACTAGATGTGGACTAATGCAAGCACAAGTAGAAATGAAAGTGTAATACGTTTTAATGCCCAAGTCGAAATGTGATGTTTGTTATGAAGACAAGTTTGAGAAAGGGTTGAGAGTATGATGTTTAGACTAGTCTAGAATGTGCAAGAAAGAAAAGAAAGATTCGTTTTAGTCCTGCTTATAGTGTCATTAAGAAGAAAAGAAGGAGGAGAAAAGGTAAGAACCTAATGCTCCTAAATGAATGAAGAAGAAAAGGAACCCAGGAGGAACCCAGGGTCCCACCGGGCGTGCCAGAATGTTTCTATCGCTAATTCGCTTTTCAGATTATAAAGAGAGAGAAGAAACTAAAGAGATAAATGGACAAGGCATGTGAAGTACCTGGATAAAGATTGCGCACCGTAATCCAGACGCTTGTGGGCACCCCTCTTTGGCTGTGGAGGAATGACACCTGCAAAGAAAAGGAACTTGGATAAGAAAATGTTAGATGGATAGGCGGTGGGTTGCCAAGCGAAAGCTTGTTCCCAGAAGTATGAGAACTTCCTTAAGGGAGGTCAACCCACTATTTTGATAAAAGATAAATGACTGATAAAAGATAGAATGCTAAAATAGACTGAAATGATAGCAAACTGAAAGAGAAAAGAAAGCAAAGGCTTACCTGGAAGAAGCTGTCGGCCTGGTTGCAGTCGCCGGCGTCGGTGGTCTCACCGGCGTCGGTTGTCGGGTCTGCCGACGTCAGTTAGTCTGCCGACGTCGGTGGGGGTAATGACCGGCATCGGTCAGGGCAATAGGCTTGGATGGGGTTTAGGCAATTTCTGGTCGAGTCTGGATAGAGTCTGGTCTGGGCTTGGTCTATGGACGGGTCTGGTCTGGGCTTGGTCTGTGGACGGGTCTGTGGATGGTCTTAGGCAGAGGTGCAAAAGAGTCAAATGGGCAGAAGGGTAAAGGAGGACAATCAAGGAGATAGGAATCTGGGTTTGCCTGGCTTTGGTTAGCTATCTGGGTTGGGGAAAAGAAAAGCTGAATCTAGTTTGAAAGCAGATAACTAGAAAGCATGAAGAAAACAAACAGAGTACTTACCTGTGCCCTACTGAAGAAGGTGTTGATCTTGTTGCTGGTGATGCTAGATGAGAAGACCTATTGCTGGTGAAGAATCCCTATTGTTCACTTGCAGAAGCTTGCTGTGTACCTGAGGGAGAGAGTCAGATTGATTGGCAGAGAGGTCAAGTGAAAGGACTGATACAAGGGTCTGATACGAAGGTTCAAGAGTCGGGATGCCAGAGAGAAATGCAGAGATGCCAAGAGGAGAAGCCAAGAGAAGAATAGAGAGAGGAGATAATGGTGAAGAAAACCGTTATGAAGGGTGCCGACGCTGGCAATATCGCCGACGTCGGTCGACGGTTGACCGACGTCGGTGGCTAAAAGGCCGGAAAAAGGCTAAAAATAGCCTTCTATCCATTTTCCAGCCGCCAGGTCAAATGAATGCGAGGATGAAACGGTCGACGGAGGTTAAATGGGCGAGAGGAGAGGTTGGAATGGGAGACTTAGGCATTAAATGGCCATGTGGGGAATGAAGGGGATCCAAGGAAGGTATCCTAGGGTGGCGAGGTGGCAAGGAGAGGGAAAAATGGACTTATTTAATTAAAAATAGATGATTATTTTCAATTAATAAGACCTAGGTAGGTTAGGGATAGTCGAAGTGGCAAGGGACCAAGGGGAGAGAGGAAGACCAAGGGTTAGACACTTTTTAGGTGTCTACAGATTGATCATTAGTGTTATCATAATATTTTTATAATAGTTTTACATTAGAGTTGTCATCTAAGTTAGGAACTAATTCTAGGAATCCCCTAAAGAGTAACATATCTCACTTCCCCTATAAATGTGCCTACCATTTTGTGCCACTTTACCAGTTAATTTTCATTCTTTGGGTGACCTACCAATAAGTATTCAATGTGTTAATAGATAGGAGATTTTGCGTTGTATATTCCAATCCATGTGTTCCTATAAATTTTTCCTCAAGATAGTTTCCAATTTATTGAGTCATAAGTTGTTCATGCTTGGGAAAATATGGGGTGTCTTATCAAAAGAATAATTTTCTTATGAAAATTTTAGGCCATTGAATAAATGTGTAGGAAATAATGAATAGAGTAAACTACTTAAGGAATTGAAGAAAACATGAAAATAAAATGTTGTATTCTCTATAGGTTGTGCAACTAATTTATATATTGATGGGAGTGCTTAATGGGTTAATAAAAGTAGAAATAAAAAACATCTAAAATCAGTGTGAGAGGATGTGGAAAAAAAGTGTGCATGAAGGAGTGTTTAATACTTTTATATAAGGTAAAAAAAATATGACTAAACCTCAGATACTGCATGTAAGCATAGATATTATATCAAGTGGGTAGGTACAAAATGATTTTAATGTCTAAATTTTCAAACCAAATGTGGAAAGCATATAATGTCATAGGTGCATTAAGTATGATTCCACTGAATAACATTAGATCAACATATTTAGAGGTAATTTAGCAACCTTAGGAGGATAGAGGTGAAATAACACAATAAATCTATGTGAAATTTAGAGGATGGTTTCATAAGGATGTTATTCAATAATGACCAATTGTGTTTTACTGTGTCACACATGATTTCACATCAATAAATTATGAACAAAAAAAAAGAATAATGATAAAAATAACATGAATTTTCACCTCATCGATTTGGAAATTACATGTGAAAGGAAACTTGGCCATTGAGCCAAATGAAAGTCTCTCATTTCACTCTTTCGCCTAAAAAGCTATCAAAAATAAGGAAATATTCCAATTAATGTGAAAATATGAGGTTTTAAAGTTTAATTAGTGTTGTTTAAATGACCTTAATATATAAAAATGGGTGTCATAAGTCAAAATACTTGAAAGGGTTAAAGGTGACATATATCTTCCTTGGCCATTTATCCTTAAGGCAAAAATATTAAGGAGCATAAACCCTGAAGAAACATAATAAAAGAAGTGTGACCCTATGCCAATTGATTATATTTAAGGCATATAGTGAGGGTATCCTAGATATAAAATGTTGATGAAAACCAAATTAAAAGGATAGATTATTTGATTAATCATCCTTATTGATAAATTGAAGGATAAAATATTAACATATAGTTGAAAGGGAAAGTAATCTCTAGGCTGTCAAATCTAGCTCGATATGTCTTGATAATTCATACTAATAGGAATGAAACCATTCCATGTGGCATAATTAGTAAAAATAATAATTGGTGGATATTAAGATTTTATCCTTAGCATAACATAGGCTTGAAGGTTGTTTCACATATGAATACAATAAATGGGACAAGTCTAGTTTAGTAAATATTCAAATAAAATAATTTATTAATCTCAAATATGCTGATGAAATTACATTTGTCTTAATATTTCCCCATGAGAATTTAAGTAATCCATACCCATATAATCCTAAAATCCAATTGTTTTTTGGGTGGAACATGCTATTTTTTTGCCAAGTGTCAATAGCCTCCCCTAATCCTATGTTAATTACACATGATAAGAGGTGTATGAAAACATTGAGTTTTCATCATCATATGGAGTTGTTTTTTCTTACACAACACACACTAAGTTTTCTAAGAATCAAACTCCCACTTGCACTTATGGATCATTAGTCTCAATAATATCAAGTTGACTTAGTGTTTTATCTTAGTTTGAATGTTGAATTGGGACACACAAACATAACCATTAGAAATACCACACCCATATGAGAAAACTTCATATGTAAAACTTAGTGTGAAAGTGGAGTTTTGACATCCCAATTTACATTTGAGGCCTAGCTTGCCTTATATTTCTTATCCTACTCTATGTATCATCTTAGTTCCCATGTCATTTTAGCTCCTAAAACCCACCCCATCATGAAAACTGTGACCAAATAATAATTTTTTGTATATAAAACTTGAATCCAAAGCAAAAGTCTTCCTGCACTTATTCCCACTTGAAAAATATCACTCTCTAGATCTCATAGTGCCTTGAAGTTAATTTGGGGGGTCACATTGATTTACATGCCATTATAACTCCTAAAACTTATCCTAGTGAGGATACCAAGTTTGTGCAAGTCATTTTTATATTTTACACTTGGTCATTTGACGAGTTCTTGAAATTCTTTTGATTCATTGAAAATCTTGCTAAGTCTCATAAAATCTTACTAAGTCTCATAAAATATTGCTCAGAACCTTGATTAGGTTTGCCTATAGGTGGTTTTTGAAATTATTGAATTATACATCTAATCAAGCTTTCAAACTTAGCAAATTTTAGTTGTAATTATGATTTCTTTAATGATTTGGTCTATATTTTATTTATATTTAACCCATATACCTAATTAGGATTCCAAGGTTTGATTAGGTCTAGGGCATTCCCATAATTTATTTTCTTTACCAATCATCAAATGTTTTTTATTAGGCCTATATGGGTGGATGGAGATAATTCCTTTGTTATCCAAAACTTTTTGCTCAGTTAAGTTAGGAGTAGAGCCAAGCCTATAGTCTACTTGTAATTGGAACATTTTCCTTCATTGGGTCTTATCATTTTGATATCAGTCATCATATTGATATTAAATCTTATCATTTTGATTAGGACATGGGAGCATTCAAGGGCAGGTCATAGTGTTTCTTAAAGGAAATTTCCTAACTAGGTCAAAGCTTACCTTGACCACTCACTATGGTTACAACTAAGGGAATATACTTGAATAGGACAAGGATTATTCCCCCAACCCATTATTTTTCTAACCTTATTGTAATAACTTTATAAAATAACCCTAATTAGGTTAGGGCTTGTTCCCCTCTCTGTGAGCCTTTGCTACCTGAACTTTGAACCCTGATTATAATAGGGACCAAGATATTAAAAAAACTACAATGTTTTTTTGGGGTCTCATTGATGTGGGTTTTATGCACACCCCATAAACCTTATGAGGTAGTCTCTAACATTTTAGGATATATGAATGAAATTAATTCCAAGGCACAAGTTGTGGGGTATTCAATTTTGTAAATAACCTATTGGTTGAATAACAACAAGAGTAGTTTGTTTACTATAGACGAGCTAGTTATGGATGAATATGAATCTACTTGAGATGGGTGGACTAATTATGGATCTACCCTAAGGTGGTTAGGACCAAAAGAAACTCAAAAATAAGAAAATTTAAGGTAGAAAAGGAGGTTTGTAGACTACAATAGATGAAACTTTTCTAGGCCAACACTTAAACTAAAGGTTGGATAAGGAGTCAAATACCAATATCTGTTACATGTTAATGTAGCACAAAAATAATAAAACATAATTAGGAGTCAAAAGAAACTATAATACATAAAAAATAAGTAAATAAAATAAAAGGTTATTGCATTTTTAAGATTATGTTAGCACATATACAAGGGAGATTATGATTAATATGCAAAAGAAATTTAGATCAACAATAACTCAATATGAATAACTGTATATTAAAATGGATATCTTGTGTACAAATAAAATACTAAGAAACTAAAATAATATAAATTCTTACACAATCTACAAGTTTGGACAAGAATCGCTATTTTCACATTGAGATCCATTACAAAACTTTCCTTAGAATTTTATATTAATTTTAATAGACAAAATTCTCCTCCATTTTGTACTGGGAGGATATAATTATATGTAAGCTCAAGATGGGGAAGGCCTCATCTCTCAAGTGAAGTCTAAAATACATGTTCAAAAACAACATTGTATGCTAATCTCATGTAAAGTATGAATGTACAATAATGATTACTCAAAATATATTTCTTCATCTAGACTATAATATACACATGCTAAATAAATTAGGAACTAATTGTTCCATCACAAATAGATTTTAAAAATACATATGTATAATTAGAAGATATTGATAAAACACTAATAAAAGAATAAAATTGTAACATAGTCATTGTAAAATCCAAAGTCAATAGAATTGGAGTTGTAACTTATGTTACAACTCGAACGAGCATGCAAACTATAACTACACTAGAAGTGGTCACCAATGTAGGTGTGGCAATAGTTATTAGAAAGGGAACATAGGTAGGCCCAATTTTTTTTTTACTAGTGTGTATTTTGGAAGTTAAGTACCCTAAGGTGGATTAGGGGTGGCCCTTATTGCCTATTTTTTTTTGTGGAGGCTTCCATATAAAGATATGGTGTACAAAATACCTAAAAGTTAATGTCCATGGTTTTAAAATCAATCAAAGCTCTTTTAAACAACCGAGGAAGTTTGTCCATCAAATTCTTATGCATTCCCAATTCAGATCTGACCTAAGAATGTAGTGCCTTAGTTCCTATGATTTTATCTCTTGTAAAATTCATAATTTGTATTGTTTCATCATTGGTTCTATAAATATTTCCTCGATATCCATTCTAAAGCTATCAAGCTCTACACATAGGATATTTTAAAAAATTGGTCTAGGTACTAATTTCCCATGTGGAGTGCCTACATGAGTAACTCTTAAATATGTTAAGATAGATATCTATTCCCTTTCTTAATTTAAAAAGTGTTGAACTAGAGCTCACATATCTTGATGCCACTCTAGTAAGCTATCCATTTGGAAATCATGTAGTTTTATGCCCATGCAACTTTAGATGCTATTATCAAATTTAAATGGGTATAATCTTTATTCCTATTTGCTTATCTTATATTGCACATATTTACATCTATGCCCTTTATTTTATTAAACAAATGAATAATATCTCCCCACTTAGGTTGGAATATGGCCTTTGGAGACCTTATTAAACCAAAGGTGTTAAATATCTACCTATCTGTCCCCTATAGGTTATCCAAAATTTCCTTGGGAGCCTGGATAGCGATCCTCTCTATTTGATTTTAAATAGGATGATAAAAAATTTTAAACATATATTTTATAACTCTTCTAATAACATCTACAAAAGTGTAGGAGTATTCTTTATATCTATCTAAGTCTGATGGATTTACTTTTATTCATTTTGTCAAAGAGAATATGTCTTCTCTTTGCTCCAACTAAACCTATTGACATTTGAAAACAACATTTTTTATCTTAACATTTCTCAAGGTTGTAGTTTGTTTATAAAACTAAAAAATTATCGTGGGTTTCTTAGTAATCACTAAATGCTATCTTCCTACCTCTTCTTATTACAACTATTGAATCCACAAAGGAATGTTTAGTGTAAATTATTGATCTATTTATTTTATTTACACTATTTATTGGGCTTATTATGAAAGTGTAACTAAAGGGGATTGATATGGAGGAAGTGTGGCCTTTGGGGAAGATGTACCTAATATAGTAAAAAGAGGAATAACTTTCCTCCATCTAGTAACCTACCTTTGGATTTGTGTATCAATTACATATTTAGCCTTCTTTGTTATTTTTTGGATTGAAACTGTAGGTGAGTCTACCTGAGGTGCTTGGATAATAGGCATCTCTAACTATGTATTCAACTTAGGAGGGGTGGATAAAATATTATAAATTGAGGTGGATACCATGTTTTCAAAATGTACCATTTTGCTTAGCTTAGTGGACTGAGGAATGGTTCCACTAAAGAATGAGTAGGTCACTATGGTAATTAATAGGTTTTGCAAATAATTAGTGACAAACTTTTATGCATCCCTAGTAGTCATAGTAGTGGTGGAAGGGCCCACAATAGTAATATGGGATATGGTAGGAAAAATTAGCATTGTAACTACCTGAGGCTAGTTTATTTGACCTAAAGTATGAAAAGAATGTAAAGAATATACTACACTAATTATAACTACAATAACCAAGGGAGTTTATAAATAATGAGTATTTATGGGACTTATAGCCCAGGGAGAGATAAATAAGGCACTAGTTGTTATATTTTACACTATAGTGGCATGAGGTAGAATGATTGGAGGTGTAGTAAGGGATGGCCTCTATGTTATAATGTGCAGATTTGATTATGACTCTCCTTATGCATCTTCTTTTCTATATGATAGAAATTAAATAACCATCGAGTTATCATATCCTTCATTGACTTTTTCAAATTCTTATAGTAATTTTATTAATCTGAATTAGGTGATTTCCTTAGTCATCTATTGATCATTTTCCTTTGTGTATGTCATCTCATCAAATGATTATCTTTCTTTTGTATCAATATTAGATATCCATTCTTATTCATCTCCCCATATTTTATCCTCCTCTTCATTATCATAAATTTGGATGGTCTGACCCTAGTTCATCCTTTCTTCTTCTTTTTTCCTTTCCTTAGGATTAGCTACATGTTTTTTCTCCACTTCCACCTTTTTAGGTGAAATAGGAGGGCTATTTGTCTTTATTGTATATGTAATTATTTGTTTTATATTAGTATAAGATAGCCCAATTTAAGGTGGAATGAGAGGATGGCAAGGGAGTGGGATGAGTGGTGACTACTGGAGTAATGATGGGTGGTGAAGATGGTAATCTAGTGGACTAAAGTACTACCAATGGTGGTGATGTTTTCCTAGTAGGTGGTGATGGAGATGGTTACCGATGGGATTGGGAAATCATTGTTAGTGGAGACAAAGGAGGAGAAGTAACATGAACTTGAGACAAGAAGGAATGAATACTTACTCATTGTGCTATGGTAATAGAGGAAAAGGAAGCATGGAGAAAAATATAGATGATTTGTTAAGACTTTTAGGTCTTTGATCTTCAGTTGTGCATTAATGGGAGGTATTAAAAATCATATGTGTATGGGATCTTAGAGGTGTCCTAGCTCTTTATTCAATGCAAGATTCCCCAAATGGGATAACTTCTTTTTACATTTATTTTTCCTGAGGAGGGTGGATATGAATAGGTCTAGAAACCCATTCCTTTTTATTAATTCTCCTAGCATCCTATATAGTGATAGTTGGATCATATTGAATCCTGTGTGACACAATCATGGGCATGTAGACTTTGCACATCCTTATATCTACTTCAGTATCATCTTATACATTCATAAACATATTGTTATGATAATAGGACCAATATCCATAGTTGATTCTCACTTTTATTTCATATTTTTTAATATGTTATCTAACATTTTTACTAGGGTCCCAATGTCTAAAGGGTTCTAATTTAAACCCATAGTGTGTCCTGATCTTTCCAAAAAATTAGAGGTGTTCCCACTTTATGTATTGTATTATTCCAATATTGATAGGGGTTGGATGGATAGTTGATTATTTGGAACTCTTTAATTTAGTATCAATGATGTCATTCTCTTACTCAACTATTTTTCCAAGTACAATCCTTGGTATGTACAAAGGGTGTTCCATAGTGCCTTAAATTATGACTATGGCACACTCATGGTACAACCAATAATCACCCATATTTTTAATTGTTTTATTTATAGGGTCGGAGAGCCTAGGCATGTTATTCCCATATATTACTTGATACACCTTAGGGTATAAGGTCTGAGTTAACTTTTTCATGTTCTTTATGAATATGTGCACATGAAGAACATTAAATTCATCACATATCCTATTCTTGGGGTAGTCTAAAGATGGTTTCCAAGGTTTCTCATAGGATGAATACATAGTTTCACTCACTACATCCACCATATAAGACATCATGTAGAAGTTACCATCTGGTAAACTTATTATATTTGTGATTCTCAAAATCAAGTTGGAGCTAATAATCTCTCCTATGGATGTGATTTTGATGGAAGTTAAAATCATGTCCATCAAACAGACCCATACCTCATTAACATAAGCAATGGTTGAAAAACCATATATTTTATTTAATAGGGCCATATCGATTCTCACCCATGATCTAAAGACTAAAATGGGGATAACCAAGGTAGGTCCCTAAACTACAAAGTTGCTTGGGTTTCCATTCCATTCTTACAACTTAATATTGATGTTGTTGTTAAGAAGCCATAAATTCACCATGTCCTACCTATATGACATGTATAGGAAAGGGAGTCTATAATACCTTTCAAAGGAATTTACACTAATATATGCAATTGGTGTTTTGTAAAGCCTAAAGTGTAATATATTCCCATCATCCTTTTAATTTATGAATAAATCAAACAATGAGTCAATATATGGCATTACCTCTGGCTTGGCTTCTGCATTATGAATACCAATTGCTTTGATGGCCAATATGTCATCCTTATATCTACATGTGAAAATGGAAAGATGATCCTTAACCTTGTATGGTTTGACTATGTTAAACACATACCAAATGGGGGAATAATGTTTGAACTTATGGTTCATAGTTGCCATATCAAATGATGTATTTATGTATTTAATTGTTCTTGCAATTGAGTATACAGAGGGAACTAGGATTCAATATGAGCAAGACATTAAAAATATAGTCTAAAAATTCTTTGATATATTAAAAAAATTTAAATTCTTGGTCAAATGGAGTTATAGATTCATAATTTTCACTTGAGATTAGAATTTACAATACACTTGATAACTAGGAGGCAATGTAATTAGATTGGAAATGACAATTCAAAATGTATTACTTTAATTACATTGTCTTTGAGAATTGAATGCATTAACTCTTTGATTCATGAAAATTGAGTGTAGTAATAGCCTTCACTCTTTTCCCTATTTATTCTTTGCATTTGAATTTCTAATACTAACTTTCACTAATTTTATTTCCATGTGGATTCTCCTACACTCTCTTGAATGCTTAATCATATTAGTATGATAGACATCTCTTTTTCACCTTTTCAGTCTTGGTTTTTATGTATTTGTTATTCTCTTACATAGATTTAGAGGACACATGTCTATGTGTTGATATTATACTCCTAAATGATATCTAGCTTGATGTGATTTGTCTCTTTGGCCATAGGCTAGTGAGATGATGTCACATGGATATATCTCACTACTTTACTTATCCAGGACTTTATGTATGAAGGGATATGTTGATGTCACCTCTAGGATAGTGGGATGATGACATATGAATGAATCTCATTTATTCACTTGCCTAGGAATTTTTGTACAAAGGTTCATGCTGATGTCACCTCTAGGATAGTAGGATGATGACACATAGACATATATCACTACTCTACTTTATTTAGACTTTCCATACAAATTATTATTCTAATGTCACCTATGGGATAGTGGGATGATGACATGTGAACAAATATTTTTTATCCAATTACCTAAGAATTTTTATATAAATAACCATGATGACATCCCCTCTAGGCTACTTAAATTCTTTACTTAGGCTCTGAGTTAGTGAATTGATGCCATGTGGAAAGAACAAATGAACTCTGGGAAGGCCTGAGAAATACCCAATTATGAAATAGCTTGTTTAAAACACATATAGACAAATAACCCACTAAAAGAATAACATATTAGTCCATTTGGCCATTAAGTCATAAATCAAGTGTATATAAGCATAAGTTAAAGGAAAATCAAAGGAAAAAATTCAATTACTTAGTATGGATTATACACAAATTCAATTCTTCCATAACTTTAGAACACTTTGTAAACTTTGAATTAAATCTTGTCGATCGAGTTTAGTAAACAACAGAGATAAAGAGAGGCAAAAAAATTCATTTTAATGTCACATAAAATTCCTTTAGTTTTCCATTTTAAAACTCTATGTCATAGACTTCTACTTCAGAAGATCTAGAATAATTATATTCAATTATCATTAAGTCCCTATTTTAATTTTGAAAAATGTGGTGTGTGTGTTAAGGCACAATAGATCTAAGATCTGATTAGGTTTGTGAAGTGTTCAAAAGGGGCACCCAAAACTAATCAGGTGTTGAAAGCTCAATTAGAGAAAGTATTTATAATTTTCAAAAAGTAAAATTTAAAGATGACCAGATGCTCCCAAAAGCTTGATTAAGTCTACTGGGCTATTTTTGGGGTTATTCTTCATTTTATTACCATAAATTTTAATCTTGATGTCAGTTTCTCAAATTATTTTATTTGATCAAAAGATCATTATTCCATAAACATTTTTGTCCCAAAAATTTCACCCCATTTGGCATGAGTCAAAATATTCTCGCAACTAAGTTTTATGCTTTCTTTAACTCAGATACGTCTACTAGGTGCCTTTTTAGACCTCATATTAATTTTTCAATTCTAATTTGGTACTCACAAACCTATTTTAAAAATTGTATGAGTCATTAGAAATTTGACTCTGATGCAGACATCTCAGTGCCTCCAATTTCTTAAAATTTTTTTTATGTAATAATATTTTAATGTTTTAAGTTTACAAGTTGTTTGTGGATCTTTTAATTTTGAAAAGTAACTTGTCTTTTATTTTTTTGGAGGCTAAGATAGACAAAAAAGCAAATTGGTTGGATTGGAAAAGTGAAGGATGGTTTTTGGCAGGAAATGGAGTGAATGAAGAATAAGAAGATTTACAAGTAGCCCAACCCTGCTCATTGTAAGGATTGGATTTTTATTTCTTCAAAACACTTAGATTTAATCACTTATTTTTTTGAGTTTATTTTATCCCTCTTATTTACCTATTGTTATTCTGGTGATTTTTTTCTAAATCAATTTAGTCACTTGTAAACATTATGTTATTTGAAGACATTATTCTGATTAATGGAAGATATGGATATTTGTTAGCATTAATTATGTATGTCAATGGTGGTGGTGGTGTATTTTTATTTTATCATTTTTTCCTTCCTAAAATTTTTGCACTGGATCCATTGATGGTCATGCACATGTTATCCAGGTGAGGGTTTAGTTTCATGGGTGTTTTCAATTGAAATGAATAAATTTTAATTCACACTAATAGGCTTTATCTCTCTTTACTCATTATTTTTTTTTGAATTTTTATCAAATATTTTAGGTTAAGGTTTCATTTGATATAAATATATTTATGCATGTTTATCTCACTTATTTTTTATATTTCATTATTGTAATGTTGTTGTATTTTTGGATGTATTAATGCAAGGAAATGAATACCTATAATTAACATTTTAATTATTTTTACCTTAAACCCTAATTTTATACTTGGGAAAATGTATGCACGTGCTTCATCATTTTTAGTTTTTTATTGAAACCCATTTGAACTACACTTGAAGCCATAATTTATATATAGTTTGTTTAAAAATTAAAGATGTTAGAAAAATTCACACCAGAAGGCCCCTTGAATTGGAACTATCCACAACATATAAATGAGTGAAGATTAGTGTGCCATGACCTAGTAGATATATACCTTGGGGAGAACTACTCATGGGACTCCTTTTAGGAAAGGTTATATGAAATTAACCACCTTGAGAGCCTAATATTGGTGAGCCATGCCAAATGACACATCAACAAGAGTGTTGATTAATCTTTCCAAGAATAAGAATCTCTTGTAATTGGTCTAATTTTACAATAATTATCATTTTTTACTACATGTCTTGAGACTATAAATTATCAAAAAAAAATCCATTTTTATTCTAAAAGGATTTTGATTATAGTCTCAAGCAAAGGGGATTGCCATTGTTCCAAATATAGATAAATTAATCCTTCATATACATATTTTTACTTGGGAAGCATCCTCCATCTATGTATGTTAATATTTTTTATTTTACTTCATATAACTAGTCTTGCATAGGCTAAGTGGTTGATTGTCAAGTTATGTCATATTAAGTGTTGTTTTTATGATGAATAACTCTTGGAAATCACAACTCTCATTGCTATATGAAAAGGATTTCATGTTGGTGACTACTGTTTGATTGGTAACATAACATGAATTAAAATATACCTTCACCATGCCTTTTAATTTGATATTGGATATTCTAAGTTTCACATGAAATTATTTAAATTCTATTTTCATAATAAAAGGTTTATGATTTTTAAGTTGTTTCTTAAATGGATAGTGTAGAAATTGTTTAAAGGCTAAATTATTCATGCATATCAGTTTCTTGATCTTACACAACTCCATGTATAAGTGGTTCTATATTTATCATTGTGACTAGATTAATGAGTATGCTAACTAGGATAATCCTTGCCTAATGGATACTAGATTATTACCATGGTATTTAGATCAAAATTTATTATTTTATAACTTTACCCTACCTTATGAGAGTTAAGAGTTGATTTTATAATATTTTATAAGTTTTCACTTAATATAAGAGATCATACATTGAAAAAAAATATATTTAAATAAAACTTTTAATCTAACTAAAAGGCACTTGGATTGATTTATTAACTATTTGGATTAATATTTTTTACAAAAATGTCTTTAATTTGCATCTAGGTTCTTTTTTAGATTATGTTAGTAGATGTGTGTAAATTAGTGACACTTAATTTGGGTTGAATTTATAGGGGGTATTGTTATAAATATATATGCAACATACATACATGTAGTTAATAAATGTACAAGTAAAAACCCCATAGGGAAGTTCCCTTTGGTCTTATAGAGCTAAAACAGAAGAAAGAAGAACCTAATTTTAGTTTTTACAATCAAATATTTTATTTGTTGACAAGATATCATGAGAGTATGAGCCATTATTATAAGCATTTTATTCTCATATCCAAATAAAAAATTAAGGTAATTATATGAGTTACCAACACTCTTAAAGGTGATCTAGCTATTAAAATGAGAAACTAAAGTAAAATTTTTAAACCAATGATAAGATTTATCAAATTCAATGAATTATAGAATAATGTATAATAAATATTCAATTAGGAGGTATTTATTATCTAATTGAATACTATCAAAAACAAATCTTGGATACTTATGATCAATTTTTGTCTATATATCCAATGGTAAAACATTGATCAAATGATGTAGGATCCAAGTATTCAATCATACTATAGGTAGTGTCATCTCCCAAGGGGTGATGAACTCGTAGGTTTGGCACAATAAATGTGACCAACTATGGTATCATGCCAATAATGGAAGTGTGAAAAAAATCTAAGGAAAAAAGAATGGAAAGTTAAAACCCTATCAATTTTTTTCCAAGTCTCCAATCCTAAACAATATGATATAAACCATGTTTTTGAATCACTTTTTTAAAATAAAAAATTACACGAAAAAACTATATATATGAGACTATTCTACTATCCTCAATAGTTATGAGAAGAAATTTTATTTAAATAAATATAAATCATTATTACTTAGGTTTAAACACCTTATATTATCCTAATTAATTTATTAGTAATTAATTAGAATTATTCTAAGTTAATTAACATAATTATAAGTTACTTGTTTATTTATCAATTATTAGTCTAAATTACGTTTTTTGGTGCATTTATAGGTTTTTAATGGTTTCCATAATTTTTATCACCCCATCAAGTATTCTTATTTTTATTTATATCCTCTATTATATTATATTATTAGTTCCAAAAGCATCCCAATGTTTCTAGATATATTATTTTTATCTTCACTTGTTCAATGTGTAATCTTCCTCTTTGTCCTTTCTTTTTATTTTCAATTGTTTGATTCTAGTTTTTGTGCCAATAGGGTTCTAATTAAATTTAATTGTATATAAATAAAAATGCATTTTATAAACATAAAAAATAATCATTTCTTGAGATCACAAATGATATTGTTGGCATTCTATTGATCACTCAAATGAATTTCAAATAAATCAATTAATCATTATTTGAATAAAGTATTTACATTGGATAACTTTTGAAACATGAATCATGTTTTTGTATATCATTGGATCATTTTAAAATATTCCATTTAGAGTTTATAATTTTTTTCTAGAATTTTCTCATCATCTAGGGGCTTGATAACTATATGGTGTTTAAAATCCCAACTAACATCAACATAGGCCCCTAAATCTCACACCGGTTTCCTTAAGTTATAGATAATTTTATCTCTCTAGGGTAAGAATAAGCAAGTTTTTTTTACATGTTACATGTGCTATACCTCTATTTAAACATGATAAGTTGACCATATTCATCAACTCATTTTAGACCTTGTCTATAGTTTTTATAAGTGTCCTAATTCTCATGGTATCCTACCCTAATTAAATTCAAATTTCTAAGTGAAGTTCCTCATATTTCAAGGTGCACATTTATAGGTTTTGATTTAGAATACTATCACCAAATCCCACATTATTAAAATTTAAGTATTGAATCTTATGTGTATACCCTACTTCTAGATTTTTAAAATATCAATTATGAATTATTATTGTTTTATACATGTGTGTTATGCTTAGTTGAAAGTTATTAGGTTATTTATGTTGAATTTAGGTGAAATCCATTTATCTATAAGATATTTTAAATAACCTTATTTTATTGCATACTGATTAATGCTTCATATTTTGGTGAGTTTATATTGTCTTACACCCATAAGATTAGATCTTTATAACATTTTATTAAAAATCATATTCAATATTTCTATGGTTTATTTCGTTATATGCTTGTAGATCTAATAGTTATATCTTCATTGTGCTTGATTTTATTGATCCCAGTTATAGGTTATTTTCTAAAAAAATATTCTAATTATAGCATGCTTATATGGGGTACATTTTTCATTCTTTATTTCATTTTATTGCACATAAATTGATTATATCTAATATTTTAATTAGGAAAAGTGCTAGACTTAATAAATAACCCTTATATTTTTTTGAAATTCCTTTGGTTAATCCTAGGTCAAGCTTAAGAAATAAAATGGAATTTAGAAATGTATCTAATGGAATACAATTTGTGATTAATTTAATCATAAATGTGAATGTTGTGCCTTTGAAATATTTCAATATGCATTGTTCAAATGCTAATATTTAAAATGTTGTGAATGGTAATAAATCACAAGACGTTGATGTCTTTATAGAATATCTTGATCAAGAAACTAATGATAGAGATGAAGACATAAATAATTTTTGGGAATATTTCTAATCCCATTTTGATGAAATACCTAGATACATAAATGTTATGAAAGTGATTAAATGTCAAAGTGAATCTCCTAGTGTAATGATTTCCTAAGTTTATAGTCAACCTTCAATTTTTATCACTTTTAATGTTACTCTGATATGCACATTATTTTCACTTTACTAATAATTTTTATTGTATAGGATTTATTTACATATTAATATCCACATGGGTATGTTTACATATACATCAAGATCATGATGGGATGAATTATAACACTTTGTGAGAGACATGTCATGTAATATCCTTCTTACTACCACCTTCATATCACCACCACATTAGCTTATTAACCCTAATTTTATATACCTTTCATCTAACATCCCCCCTCCCTCCCTTTCCTGCATGTAGTAAACATTCTCAGCCTTGCTAAGGATGACTTCTTATAACACCCATGTTTTTTTGACGTCATCATAAAAGATGATGATGAACTATTTTATGGAGAATTATTTTTCTAGTATGGATGGGGTGATGGTGCTAACTAAAATGTGTTTTAAACTTTAAATGTTTAATTTATGTTTATAAGTTTCCATTTTATCATTTTAAGAAAATCTATGAATAATATGCTCTTGTTACACAAACAAACAAAACTTAGGAAGAAGAGGGGGATTATGGTTAAGAGGAGATTAGAATAAGGAAGAAAAGTAATACAAAGGCCTTAAAGATATTAAGAATAGGAGTTTCACTTGTGATTTTTACCAAGTATTTGGAGTCTGAAGATTTAGTATATTTATGGTTTCATCTATCCATATTTAATTCAACTATAATCACATCTCACAAAGTTATACAAGCCAAGGGGGAGATTAATGTGTCTATAAGTCAACCAAATTTAAGTACCATTAATAATTATCTCTCTTATTTTTTACTTTTGTGGATATTGTGGATGTTCTATGTCTCATGTATTTAATAGTATAATTTAGTACATGCTAATTACTTAATTATTAGACTTTACATTATTGTTACTCATAGATTTTGGTTTACCACCTAGTGGAAGTTTTCCTTTTTGTCACTCTTTATTACTACCTAATGTCATTTTAGTTTTTATATCCCTTATTTTATCTCCCTCATATACATATCTCTTACTTCAATGTTTAATGTGACCTTGGATATATTAAGGTAATTAACCTTATATTTCTTTATTGATTATGTGTGTAGGTTACCCTTATAGATCCATTCCAACCTACTTTACACATGACCCTTACCTATAGCCCCAAGTTATTTTATGGATTGATATTTTGTATGTTTTGGGTTTAGAATAGTCTTGTATTTTTTACCTAATTATATGATTAATGTATTTTATAATCCCAAATTTAGGTCCAATATGTTTTGGTTAAGCTAGCATGAATATTACCCCTTTTTTAATTAGATAATTTTCACATTTTTGATTTTATACTATTTTTTTTTATATCTCCAACTATGTCACTTATGTTTTTTATAGTGAGTCTCAACCCATTTAGATTCTATATTAGTTTTTACTTCATTACCCATATTGATATAATCAAACATAATACTTTATAGTTTAAGTTATCTCAATCTTAACCTAGACCAACCATTAAATGCAATATGGTTTAAATTTCTAAATAAGATCCATAAGAAGATCTTGATATAATCTAAAATTCAAATATATAGATAATGGCCTTAGTTGAATCCTTTATAAATATGTTTTTTGTGTACCGAGGCACAACATATGTTAGAGAATGTATCCCATTGTAATCATAACATTATTATCGAGTTATGTTTAGAGTTAGTGAACAATTAAATCATGACCTCGGTAATTTTTATTGTGGGTTTTATATAAATGGTGGAAAGCCCCAAAGAATGCATATTTTTACCATTCAAAATTTAATACAAATAGAGTTTTACCATTGTGTGATATTATTGTAACATAGAAATATTTTTAGGTGCAATTCACTCTTGGGTGAGTAGGTGACCCATTTTTTTAATGTTTTTATCATTTATTATAATTATATTTTGTATTTCCTTTTTGGTTCTTATTTGGAACATAATAAGTGATAATATATCTTTAGTATAGTTTTGCAATCCTTGCCAAAATTTTGAATGGATTTTATCCAAGAATTGATTTGAAGTTCAATGGGTTATTTTTTGAGTTATCTAAGGAAGTTTGAAATGATATTTATTCCATGGGAAAATATTAAAAATAATTATAGGATGAAGATTATGATATCAACGCTAGGGGATTCAAAACATGACCCATTAGATGATTAAGATGAAGAGAAAGAAAGCTTATAGTGTCCCTATTTTAACCTATGATTTTGGATCCCAAAATATGACTTTGGAGGTAGGATGGAGGTTCACACATGGTTGATAAATATCAAGATATCCTTTAGGGTTCAAAAGATTAAAAATAAAAAATAAAAAATAAAAAATAAATTTGTCCTTACAAAATTTGGATAATGTTTTCCATACATAGGTAAATAGGTTATTTTTTTAAAACTCATGATGTTGCATTTGCTTATTTTTACAACACTCTATCTTAGAGGTAATCGTAACTAGGATGAATTGTATGATACCCAATCAATCCATGTTTTTATAAAGGTATGTGAGTGGAGGAGCACACAAAAAGATTCAAATTTTTGAAGTCCAATACTATGATTTATTTGAATATGGTGAAAAAGATATATATTTCCAACCCATAAAATTAAATTTAAAAATATTTAATGATGTTTAAACTATAATTTTTTTAAATGCTATTATTGTAGCTAAAATAGGGAAAAACATAGTGATGTACTAAAAAATAAAATGGTAGGAGATACTTTTCAAAAATATTTTATTTTTTATAGAAAAATAATAATGAGGGGAAATTTGAGTCTTCATTGTTTAAAAACAGTAGTCGTTAGTCTCTCCTGTATACACTACTATTAACCTTTATATCAACTTCTCTCAACTATAGAGCATGGGTCATGTATGTAACACAAAACCTATATGGAAGAAGACATGTGTCTATTTGAGACAAATTTTAAGTCTTGTAATAAGGTTGCCCGCAATAAACCTAATGTATAATTTTTAAAAAAAAAAATCTCTCTTTTGTAGTATAGTTATGGGAACCATCATTGTCACTTTTTAACATGATAGGGTTTGATTATCTAGACACCTTTAATTTATTTACCCATTTTAAGAAACATTAATTTTAGTCACAGTTTATACATAAATTACACGTAATATTCTAGATAAGAAACATGTTCATAAGGTAGGCCAAAATTTAAATACCTTTGAGGGGTTTCCCATTTAGGATTCAAGGAACATAAGGATTTATTTATCAAGACTGGTTCATAATGTGGAACTTCTAATGGAATATTACAACCTCAATAATATATTCTTGTTGTCAATATTAGTTGATTAGATATTATTTTGTGGTTTCAATGGTTATATTCAAATGAAACATCCTAAAACAATCATTAGGAGATATTATTTAAATTAAAATAAAATTACTATGATTTCATTATAAAATGTTTACCCCCGAAGGAAATGAAATTAATTGATTCTAGTAAAATGAACTTACATTATTCTTATTATTTGGGGTTCATGAAACATGATTTTCCTTAGCTAGTGTATTTTTAGTATCACTTGAAATTTTATCCTTTCCAATAACATGTTATTAAGACTTAGATTGAGTACCTTAGTTTTTCTCCATTTTTATTTTTATTTCGCTCTTCTTTGTTATGCAAAACATCATTTTTATTTTCAATCTCTATCTAAGCCTTCTCTGTCCTTCTATTATTTTTCTCCCTAAATTTCACAACCAAATTTTCATTTTACCATGGTGGTGGTTCATCCATCCATTTGGGTCTGATGTATGATGGATTCAAGACATGTGGAAATGAACACACTAACTCATTCGTCTTCATGATTTAACTCCATACCATAATTATTAGAGTATTCATCTTCATCTATAACCTTATTCCCAATTGTAATTAAAATTTTCAACATCTAGATCCTTTATTTGTCCATTTATTTAATTTTCACTGCTATCTATGGAAATCCTTACAATATCACTTATTCTATATCCATGTATTTCAAACAAATTACATACAAAAAAAATCATATAGGCACTTTCCTTCCCATATTTATCCACCATCTTCACCAATTTATAATTTTGTATCATATATAATGTAGTATACCCATTTCATATGCACCCTATGATGGATTTATGTAGGTTCACATTGTTGAACCACTTTAAAAAATCAACTTATATGTGTTATTCATATTGTCTTCACCCTAGTGTTGACATACTTCTTTGCACATGACTTATTCTCCTATAATTCTAAAAAATATGATTTTGTGAGATGCCTACCTCCTCAAGTAGAATAAAAATCAAGTACATTACCTATATAAATATTATTCCTATAACATACACCTCCTAAACGATCTTTTTTATTTACTAAACATAATATTTGGAAAATAAAAAATTCACCCTATCCTTCACTATCTAGTAAGCCAAAAATAGTATGGGCATACAATTAGCTCCCTATAACATCATAATCATTAGCTTTGTATTGAATTAATTTAATCATGTTGGTAATGTAGATATGTATTTAAAATCCATTGTATATTCTCTTGAGTGAAAATAAAACTTTGTTTCCATTCCATCAATATTGCCATTCTACAATAATGTAGTGTACATATCATCACCTTCATTATTCATCCCCATAATTTGAATCATTACATATGTAAAATATTCATACATATTATCATGAAGTTTGGTCTCTCATTATGTGTCCTTGATAGTGACCAAATATATCATTTACATTTTTTAGATAGAGTAACTGCCATATCTTAAGTATCCATGTATCTTCCAAAAAGGTTCTCCCAATAACCCTACTATTCAATCTTAATTTTCCTCACTATTATTATTTTCATAAATAGTTTTGTATTATGTGTGACTAAATTTATAAAATAAATATATTTTTGTGTGTTTTCCTAACTACATCTACTATTATAATATAGTTTTATGTGTCTCCCTAATTACATCATTTAGCCCGATACAGTCTTAAATTTTTATCTAACTACATTTAGTAAATTTATCTAGTTTAAACCCTACTGTATTAGCTAGTATAATACAATAAAATTTATAAAATACCACTAGTTCCACCTTTTCACTATATTACATCAACCAGTCTAATAAAATCTACATCTACAACTCATTAATTTGTTTTTATAAATTTTAAGATTCAAAAACTAATTATATCAATCTATCAATACTATTCCTTGTGATAGTCTTTTTTATCCCACACCAAAATTATAGTCTTATTATCACCATGATGTCACCTCTCAAAATATTCCTTTTAACCCTTAACCAATTCAACTTTTATATATGTTACTCCTTTATCCACATTTTTTCCACCATTGAGTAAAAATCCTCATGGTGAAACTTCTCTTAGTGTCACTCTTAATATATCAAATGCAACATGGTTGAAATATAAAAAATTGATGATATATGGGATCCTACCCAATTTATTAAGAATCCTAATGAAAATACCATCTATACTCTAAAAAATATTGATGGTCTTAATAAAATTACCCTATCTACTAAAATAGTTGGGGCAACCAACACCAACCTTGGGAATATTGCTCCCAAGACTAATGTTGTGTATCCCCCACCTAATCCTCTATCATATTTGAATACTCCTTTGATAAATTATAATAAAAATCACATTTACAATCTTCTCTAGATACACCATAATTTCTTTCACAAATAGTCTAATAAATGACCCTTATGCAAGCTTCTAATAGTAATCAAATGATCTAAATGAAAAAACACATTTTGAAAATGGCTACTCAACCTCTTAAAATCATCATGAACTAAATAAATCAAGATTATATCCCCCATACTCTTAGAAATAACAATGGAATTATCAGTCCTCAAACATCAATGTATAAAATGATGCTTAAAGATATTCAAAATGAACCTTTATATCCCTTCATTGTCTCCATAGATATTAGAAACATTTCTCAAACTATCACATATGATGGGAATAAATATCCTATATTAAATATTAATTATTTTGGAAATATATATTGATTGGGTTTAAACTAACACTTATTCTACCACCAAATTTATAACCAAACCCTTTAATGGAGAGGCACTAGAATGGTACAATTAACTTTAACAAAATTCCATTACACAACTAGAGGATTTAATCAATGCTATAGTGAATTTTAACATAATGAACTTCCTAAGAATATCTTTGGTAATTTCATTAATGCTAAGAAACTTCTTAATGAATTTTATTATATTTTCATCAAGTAATATAAGTCATTAGCCCACAGAGTAGATCATGACATGAGTGATGATAATCTTTTCAAACTCTTTTTTTCCCACTATTAAATCCCATATTCAATACAAGGTTAGGATCTTCTCTCCTCAAACTTTAGAGGATAACATAAATCAATAAAAATGACTATATTTACTTATGACTCAATTTGAACCATCTCAAAATACCAAAAGTGAATATTTTCAAACTACAACAAACACAATCACCATTAATTCTTCCCAAAATAACCCTCCTTAACCCAAAGTGAGAGTATCCAAACTAGATAAACAACTTCTCTCTTGAATATTTAGGATATTAATAATTTTTTATCTCCATCCAAACATTACATATATACTACTACCCCTCCTTCATTATATGATTTTAATAATTTATTTTGGTTCCTTGCCAATATTGATCATTCTCATGAAATTGGTCATGCACTCCATAAAACTGTGGTAAATACCATTTTGAGAAAAAAATCAATCATTATATTATCACCAAATAATACCTTAAAACATGTAAAAAATAATTATTCAATCCCAAATCCATAAACTAAAAACCTACAAAATCATATCAACTATTGGATTTGAATACACAAAATTCAAATGAATACATGTGTGTTATTCATACTGATTGTGACCATTATTACACTTATTCATAATTTTTCAATAGGAAAAAGGTTAAATACCACTGTAAGAATGCTCACAAATATCTTGTCACAAAACTTAATAAACATTATCCTAAAGACCAACTTCTTAAGGATACTAATACCACAATTACATCATATTCTGATCCATAATCTAGTGATGTGCCTTCTCTACCCTTAGAGCATCAACCTAATACATATAATCATTATACTATCATTCCTCCTAAAATCACTATTATTAATCAATAAAAACCTCATTATAAGTCCAACCCTAAACCAATTGGAATTTCCTAGATGAACTTAACTCTATGCCTTCAAAAATTCATCTCATAGAACTCATAATAACATCACTTTATCATCTAAAGTTTTTCATGAAAAAATTTCAAGACATCAAAGAATTACCATTTATAAAAAATTAACTACCTACTAACCTTATGAAGGTCCCAAAATTATGGACTTACACACTATTGAAACCATTTATAAACATTTTTCCTCTAAAAAATCTCCATAGAATTTCATAAAGAATACATGATTAGTGATGAAATCCTCTTTCAAGTCAATTATCCACACCTCTTCATTAATATTTTCATAAAAAGTATAGTGATATAATAAAATTATTAGTGGATGAAGGGTTAATAATCATTTTTTTCCCCTTTGGTTATCCAAAAACATGGTTTTTCCAAAGATGACCTTAAGCAAACATGACTAACTTGTAGTGGATTTGAAAAAAATAATCAAAAGTCTTTTATCTTATTTTATCTCCCCCTCACTATTGAGACCAAAAAATACACATCAAGCTAATGGTTTTATATCTTCCACTCTCCTATTATCTCCATTTATGTAATCCTTGGATTCACCACATGAGAGATATTTCATCTTATGGTAGCCAATGCATTAAAATCAATAATTATGGAATAAACATTATGAGCATGAATCAAATTCTAATCCAAATGATTTCAAAGTAACTAGTCGTAAAACACAGTATTTCAACCACACCGTTTCCCATCTCAATAGTTCTCTCACTAAGTTTGTCAACATGAATCTTGATCTACAGATTACTCTTGAAGGTTAATATGATGGTGAACCCAATGAGTTACAAACTATTTTCAATAACAGAAAATTACCTTCATACATATTTGAATAGATCCCTCCATCTTTGTTACCATAATATATAACCATTCCTTTAATTGATGACAACACTGAAAGCATTCCCCATGAAATACTAATGAAACTTCTTACATAGAAGATGAATTCATATGTAATGAGTTTGGGGCAGTCAAATTATTTTAGGATATTCTATCATTATTTACTCACACTCTTAGTGATATTGGTGTATCAAATAAAGATACTCCCACTAAAACTTCTTAACCAAATACTCGTGCATGTAATATCTCTCCATCATATGAATATGAATACATAGTTCCATTAGCCCATTATATAAATTGTATGTAATTCATTATCAAAAACTCTTAATTAAATGCATGATTTTAACTAAGACATTCATTTATTTCATATCTCCTTTGATTCTAATGATGATGTGAATGATCCATAACCTCAAGGTTATGTCCTTGTTACCAAACCACCATTGACAGTTACTCCATGGGTTGTCTAGGAGCTTTATGAATTTTTGAGCATATCTAATGAAATCATACAACCTAATACAATTCAAAACATATAAAATATTACTAATGGAATTGGCCAACCCATTATTGATAAACCTATTTTTTAGCTTTAAGACTATCCCAGCCTAATTGATACACTCTAGTTTTCAATTACACTTTATTGGCTAGACATAACTAAGTCCTTATATAGTTTTTTATCATTCCCAATTTTATCCAATTATACTAACCATACCAATACAATAAAAATAAGTACTATTTTTACTAATAGTACTAAGCTTGGTGATACAATTTAACCCAGTTGTTATATCACAAACTATATTGTCTAGGTATATATCATATATTTAAAATCACCAACTTCTACTCAAAATCCTAATATTACTTTGGAGGATATAGTCACTACTATATGACAAATCCATTCTATGTTTGAAAATAAAGGTAATAATATTAAAGATATTTAAGTATATGTCAAATATTATGGCCATTGTCTATAACCATTAATGATGAAACTATCCTAAATTACTCCATGCTAGAGAGCCTCAACTTCCTTGCCTACATCATAAGCTTTGTAATTTTGAGAAAAAAGATCATTGATTCACTATTTTTTTCTTGTGTCAATACAAAATAGATCTTATTTATAATCTTCATTTGGATCCATATCATTTTCAAGATGGTCACACCATGTTTATTAAATAAACTCAAGTAGTTAACACTTTGGTACAACTACCAATCCTTACCTCGAAGGTGATTTTCCCTGAGTAGAAATATAATTACACCTAGTTTTTTGAAAAATAATGTTAAGCCTTTGCATGGTCATATGAGGACATGGATAAAATTGACCCTATTATAGTTATCCATAACATAATGACATATCCTTATGTGAAACCCATGTGATAAAAACAACTAAAGTTTCCACATGAGGTTTCCACCTTATGCCATAAAGAAATTATCAAGCTCTGGATAGTAAGTTCATTACATATATATATATATATATATATATATATATATATATATATATATATATATCATAATGGGTGTACATCATAATAATTATTTATAATAAATTCACCATATTTATTCATATCTATATTGACTTTCATAATCTCAATTTAGCATGTCAAAAGTATAATTTTACATTATCTTCAATTGATGTTATATAAGCATTTTTAAAAATGAATATCAGATGTTATCTCTCGTGGATGGGTTTTAGGTATAATATGATTCAGGTCACCCCAAAGAATCAACATAAAATTAAATTTACTACTGAGTGGGGAACCTATTACTATGTTAAGATTCGCTTTGGACCTAAAAATGTTGGAGTAACTTATCAATGTGTAATGACCCATATATTTCATGATATCATCCATAAAATATTTTAAACATATGTGGATGATGGTATATCCAAATCAAAACATTATGATAATCACCTTCATGATCAAACTATAATAGTTGATCATATTATCATGTAAAAAGTTAAACTCATCTCTTACAAGTGTGTTTGTAGTGTTACATCTAGAATGATCTTAGGATTTTAAATCTCACTACATGGGATTTATGTGGATCCCCACTAAGATAAATTATATTCTCAACATGTATATATCTACATTTATTTGTGACATCCATAATTACCTTGGAAACATGGCACAATTTGTCAATTTATTCCTTAGTTAGCTTACAATGTATATTTAGTCAACTCTCTTCTCAATAAATGTGTTGGAGTTGAGTAGACCAATGATTCCTAGTAATCCTTTGATAAGATGAATTAATCATTAATTAATCCTCATAATATATTATCACATTCAAATAATCTCCCTCTCATCTTATACATGCCATCTACCCCTAGATTAGTTGGAGCAATCATCACATAATAAGATGAGTTAGGAAAATATTTTGAAATCTAGTTTATTAGTCAAGCCTAGATAGATTATGAGACCCACTACACAAAATTAGAGAATGACTATCTTGAAATCTAATTCACCACTAATTTTTTTTGTCATTAACTTATTTATCAAACCATTTATGTCATCATCCTTTCTAATCTCCTTAATCACTTGTTATAAACCCATTGGTTACTCAAGAGTTACAAGTTTTTTTAAGTCGAAATGGCTTACTTATAAAATCATCTATAACTATTTGTGATATCATAATTTAACTAATAAATGCATCTAAATCAATAAATGCTAAAAAAAATCAACCCATTGGTTAATAAAATGATCTATTTAGTTGTTAAACATACCATGAAATATTAAAGATGAATGTTTATTATAAAATGAATAGTGTAAAGTTAAGCACATCAAATCACTGATATAATCCAAAATTACAACTTTAAATAAGCATACAATATTAACCATACATTCAAGATATGAAACAAAATTGAAAAAATAACATGCACCACATGAGAGAGAGAGAGAGAGAGAGAGAGAGAGAGAGAGAGAGAGAGAGAGAGAGAGAGAGAGAGAGAGAGAGAGAGAGAGAGAGAGAGAGAGAGAGAGAGGAGAGAGAGAGAGAGAGAGAGAGAGAGAGAGAGAGTAAAAATTTCACTAAGAAGTTTTCTATGAGTCAACAAAACTTGCATATGGGTTGATTGTAGTTGAATCTTCTTTCACTTGATCTTTATGACGTGTTTATTTGAATTTTCAAAATATCTTAACTTCTTCAAGATCTTCATTTCTTTTTGGAATCACTATATGATGATGACATGTCAACCATATTTGGAAAATGAATTTCAAATAACATTAAATTTTAAATAATTCTTATAGTTGGGTGTTTAACTCTTTTAGAGAAATATGGATTTCATTGAGAGTTATCATTGAAGCTTTATTGAATTTGCCTTCATTTAGAAGATCTTCTTTGACTAAATTTTTGAATTGAGATTTTAGTTCATCCATAATATGTGGCATAGTTTCATCTTATATATATAAATGACAATGAATCTCATCTAGATTGATAGAAATTAGTTTGGTTTTTTCTTCACCCATATCTCTATTCTCCTTGAATTCTCCTATGGCCTTGTTTAATATTTCCATTTTTTGGAATATACATTCTTCCCATTTTTAGGATGTGTCATCATATTTTTTCTTGAATACTCCACCTTATACCATTATTTTGGCTTCCATCATGATCATTTATTTCATATCTCTAATCACTTCTTCCCATACCTTCAAAGTGGCAGTGTGGGCTTTAATCTATACATGGATATCCTACAATTATTGATTAATGAAATCATGTATTTTTATGACATATTCAATAAATTTCATTCCATTTACAATTAAGTCATCTACCCATGATTCAAGAGTCTTTCCATGGGTATTATATTTGTTGATTATGGAAACAACATCTTTGCTTATTCCTAGTAATTATGTTGGAGCATCAATTGGTAGTACTACAAGAGTTTCTATTAGATTGAGTAAGTAATTGACATAGCTTTATAGCTATTTGATCTATCCTCTAAGTTTTTCTTAAGTCAAATCATCTTATTCAAACCTCTTAATGATACTTTCAATGTTCTCTTGGAGATTATGAATACCACCTTCTCTTATTTCTTCTCCACATGATATTTGTTTCAAATTACAATCTCCTAATGTCATTTATTTAATATCCTTCTAAACATTTTCTTCAATAATCTCTAAAAACTATGATTCTAAAGAATATGACACCAACCTGGAGGTGGTATTTATTTTATTTTGTGCTGGAGTCTTCAAGAGATCATCTACAACATCAAATTTAGGTAATTTAGCTTCAACCACCCTTTTTATTTGTTGAAGCATAGGCTGCATCTATTGAAATAAAATATATTTGAAGGTAATCACTTGGGTATCTAATGGAGAAGGGGTGGGATAATTTGGAGGAGGAGGAAGAACCTTTAGAGATCCAAATGGAAAATGTGGGTTCTCTTCTTCAACCTTTTTTTGTTGTTTCATTTTTGAAGATGAGGATATGTATTACTATGTGATGTTTGGGATGAGCAAGTTGGGATCACCTAATGTTATAGTTTAATGACTATGGTCATACTAATTTATTAGCTTACTTATTTTTACTTTAAACATGATTTTATTCATATTAATTTCCTAACTAATTATTGGGATTGGTATCTTCATATCTACCATTACTCGAACTAGAGGATATTGAAGACTCAATAACCACCTTAGAGTTCCTTCTCATAGAAACTGATGGGGGATCTTGTTTTGTAGGAGCTAAATCATTCTTTCTCTTTGAGCTATGTGTGGTTACTCCAACTAATTTTTTATCTAACCATTTTTTTCATATGATCCCATACTCTTTGCATCCTTCATTGAAATTTAGTTGGTTCTCTATTTAACTAGTTGATAGTTGGCAATGATGCATTCACAATTGTGTTGGCATATTTTGGATCAATAATATCAAAATTATCATCTACCATCCCCTCTATAGTCCATTTATATTTAAATTAAATTATTTTATCTAGGGTCATTTGAATTAAATCTCTTTAGATTACCTCAAATTCATCTATGTAATATCCCAATAGTCTTAGAGATGAGATTTATGTTCATATACAGACCCTATGTCTAGATTTGGCTTCACATATCCTCTGGTATATAAAAATTTTATGCTAAGTTTAGAGAGTGAAATCAATGATGTCCAATTCTATGTCATGAGAATTTACAAATGAAATGACCTAAGGCAATGGGAAAAAACATTAATCACATGTTTTTACCTACATCATTTATGAATGATTGACAGTTTCCTGTAGAGCTCAATAAGAATGATCTTGTCACTAACCAACCTTAAAAGTCTGAAGGGATGTCCTTCATAACCTCTAACCTTGACGTATGCAAATTTTTATAATTTGATGCAGTAATTTCCATATTGGTGGAGAAATCTGGCCACTTCTATTGAAATCAACATACCCCAATCTTCTTTTAAAAATTACACCACCCTCATTGTGAAAGCATAATTAACTCAGGTGTAGTGTTTATTAATTTAATACAATGTGAGATAAGGGAAGCACTCAAACTACCTAAGTTTCTTGTGTGCTAGTTACTCATTGGGAGAGCTTAGGGTAGACCATATAGGAAGCTAATGAATATACTAGGTATGATGTCATGAAGAATTGATTTGGGATTTGTAAATTTAGTAATTAACTATGCAAAGATTCGCTAATTAACTCACCCCATTCTATTATTTTCTTTCCTTGGTAAATGAATTTCATTAAGAGGAACATATGGTGATGGAAAGGTCTGGTATCTTCATTTCCCACCACTCGGTTCAATAAAGTAACCATATATGAAAGATCTTCTTTAAGGTATGCCTTGAATAAGGTCTTAGGGGCCTTTTAGGGTCTTTCTCTCTTTTGTTTCAACTAATAATTATTGATAGTGGCTAAGAATTTGATGGGGTATTTATTCCAATGAGTATCTTCATATTTTATGTTGATGTTTACTAGTTCTTTGTGAAGGGTCACTCTCAATGTCATTCTCAATAAAACTCCTTCCAATTTCGCCACAAGTTATCTTGATTTTGTTCTAATCTCTCTTGTCTATGAGTTTTAGTATTTGACACATGAAAATACTATATTTTAACATTATACAAAAGTTGGAAAGGTTATTTATTAAGGTAAAAAACTCTCTGCCAAACATTCAATGGGTTGTGTTGGGCTTTTAGAATTTAATCTTTTATAGAAATCTTCTGAATCCATGTGACCAATTTGAGAGTCAAATATATTTGGAATGCCACAATCTAAGACTATTAGTGGCTCATACCCCATGTATTTTAACTTCAATTTTTTGGCCTTTAGGTTCACAAAATATGTCTGGTAAGTATGGGCTATAATATCAATCAGGTTGGGGGGTAAGAAATGCTGAATGTATTGGAAAGAGTGCAACATAGTCGACATATGGTGATCTTGATAGGAAATGGGACTAAAATAATTTTTATAGAGCTTCACTATTATAAGGGTAGGGGTAGATCAAGTAACACCACTTCTATATTTAAAAATGAGAAGAATGGAGTTGGCCTAGAATAAACAGGGTGGTCATGACATGTTTTTATATATGTGCATACATTGGTGGGGAATGATAATCCCATTTACCACATCCCTTTGGGATGCAGGGTGAAAAAGTATGATATTTCATGTTTTTACATTGTCATATCTGGATGGGGTAGTGAAAATAGCCACCACATACATCTAGAATTCATAGATGCAAAGGCACAAGCCGTCATATTTTCATGTCATCATGTTTGGAGGGGAAATGACAATGACCACTATTTCCCTCTAGGATATGTATGTGTGAAGGTTTGATCCTTAATTTTTCCACATCATCACATCTAGAGGGGATAATGGGTCCATCTATTTTGTCCCTATGGGATGTGTTAACACTAAGGTATGGGCCTTCACATTTTTATTTCTACAAAAGATGGGTCAATTGGCCTTACTTGACATGGATGCATGGGAAATTGAAACTTTTCCTTCTATTAAAATTTTCTATTCTTTTTCCAAAATACCTCAACACTTATTATTTGTAGCATGCTAAAAAGGTATGACTATTTATCAAACAACAATTACCTCACATTGGGGATGTGGATTCTTGAAGAATCATAAAAGAATGCTTAGAGCTTATGTTTTTAGTAGACCATAAATTATGTATTCAGCTTTGGAGTCATGTGTAACACTGATAAGAGGAAGAGGAAACATAAAAAAGGAAACACATGGCACACAACTAGAATGAAACATATGGAACATAACTGAAAGGAAACACATAACACACAACTGAAAGGAAACACACAACTGAAAGGAAATGGTAGGGGACAACTTACCATCATTATTTAACTTCAAATATTATTTACTATATGTTAGTGAGAGATGGATACCATATTTTTATGCTAGATAGTAAGTTTTTTCACCATACAAATGGAAAATTTTGAAAGGTCCCATCTATAGAGAGTCAAATTTCTTGTGACTTCCTCTTGGCTCTCTTATTTTTTCCCAAAATAAAATCACGTCACTGATCTAGAATTTGCATTTTCAAATTTTTTGGTCGAATAGTTCTTTGACCTTCTCTTAATGAACCACAATCCTAATGAAAAATATTGTTCACTATTCCTCAATCTTAGCTAGGTAATTTACTCTTTTCTCTATTTCATTTTTGAAATGTTTATCTTCAATAGCTTGATCTTGTTTCAAAGCTAGTAATTCCACAGAAATGGAAATAGTAAAAATCCTCCCATATATTAAATGAAAAAGAGACATTACAATTTCTCTTTTAGGAGTAATCTTATTATCCCACAATGTGTCATATAGCTTTTTATGCTAATTCCTTTGATTTTCATTGACCAACTTTTGGACAATGGTATATATGTTCTTATTGTTGGACTTAGCCTAACCATTATCCTAAGGGAAGTAATCTAAATAATGTGTAGAGAGATGTCACATCCATAACATAAACTAATTAGTTATTTAGAATAAAATTTAAGAGCATTATTCATCACTATCTTTTGTGGGATACTAAATCTAGCTAGGATATTTTCTTTGATGAAGTTATGCAACTTTAGAAGTGGTAAAACTTATTGGAATAGCCTCTACCCACTTTTTGAATTAGTTAGTGGTAGTTAAAAATGTGCGTTCCTAGCACTATAATGAGGATTTAGAGTGCCAATTAATTTTATCCCCTAATTTTGGAAGGGTTCTTCAATGATTACTAGTTTGAGAGGTAGAACAACGAGCTTTAGTCTCCCAAAAAATATTGACAAGCTTCACATTTGGAAACCCACTCATGCATATCCTTAAATAATGTGGGCCAATAATAATGAGCTTGTAGAATTTTAAATTTAGTGATTGAGGATGAAAAATGTCCTCCATAGGATTTGTTATGAAAATCCTCCAAGATCTTATTTTGTTTTTATTTATTTATGCATCTCAAAAAGGTGTCATCTAGAGATTTTTTAAACAATGTATTATCCCAAATTAGATATATGGTTTCCTTTGGTTTAAGAGTCCTTATTTTCTTGGTATTCAAGTGATTTTGGAATTATCCATAAGATAAGAAAAAATATATATCTGAATACCATTCTTTGAGGGATTCAACAAAAACTACTAATGGTATCTCTTCCTTTTCTTCTCTCTAAGAATCATCACTTTCAGTGACTAATTGGCAAAAGCCTTGTACTCTTACCAATTTTTTAGGATTGATATCTAAATCATATTCATTAAAATCTGGTGATTCACACACCTCTACCCAAGTTTTTACTAAGTGAAAATTGATTTTACTACTGAATTTGGAACCGTGATGATTATATGAGAGTTTAGAATGTAAATATTTCAAAACTTTGACCATAACATATGCATGTTTTTCTAATAGATAATATTTTATCTCATTATAGTTTAATCCAAAAATCATGAAGGAAATATGGGACTCAATTCCTTCATCATTTTGTTGTAGTAGGATTACTGATAGAGTATAATTAGAGGAGTAACAATAAGCGATGAAGTCTTTATTAAAATCTAGACATGTCAAAACTGGTGATTTAACAATTACTTCTTTGATTTCAGTGAATTATTTCTTCCCATTATTGTTACACCTTAATGAATCCTTTACACTTATCATTTTCATGATGTGTTTGGTGAATTCAACAAAGTATGCAATAAATATTCTAAGAAAATCAACTTTACCAAAGAATGAACTAGTATCAGGTTTACTTATTGGCAAGGATAATTATTGAATAGATTTCACCCTTTCTAGGTTGATATTAGTACCTTATTTAAATACCATGTGAACCAATATATTTCCTTCTATTAATAAAACTTGACTTTTTTAGATTCAATGAAATGCCATGGGAATGTCATCTTTCAAAAACCTTTCTTAGGTGTTTGAAATGATCTTTTCTCTTTTGAGAAAACTATGAGATCTTCTAGATAAATCAATATGATTTTTTTTTTCATGTCACTAAACACCAAATTCATAAATATTAGAAACATTAATCAAAAATTAATGATGCCAAAAGGCATTCTTCTATAGATGAAAATTACCCAAGGGGTAGTGAACGTTATTTTGAATTAGTCTTTTATGGCTACTTTGACTTGTTTAATCTAGATAAGCCATCTAACATTAACATAATTTAAACTCCTATGATATCTTGTAAGATTTTATCCATGATTGTCAAGGGGTAATTATCTTTGAATGATGCTTGATTAAGATTGCAAAAATCTAAAAAAAACTTAACTTCTTCATTTTTATTCTGAATGCGTATGACATTGGCTAGCCAAGTTGAATGATGAATAAGGAAGATAATTATAACATATTTTTTATTTATTTATTTGTAGATTGTAACCACAACCTTAATATTATAATGTCTCAAATTTTACCTGAATGTATTGATACTAGGCTTCAATAAAATGTTGTGTTATATGCTCTTTGGTCTAAAGGATTTTAGATCTATGTATCTCCAAGAAAATACATCTTTGTATAATTTAAAGAGAAATGAATATTATACACTCTTATTTAGATTTTTTTTTTTTGATGTTTACATACCTTAGTTATTCATCGGTGTCAATGTTTACTTTCTCATATTCAGGAGATCCCTAGGAATTTCTTTGAATCTTTTGCTTAATGTACCTATCATGTTTATCAAACATTTATTCTAAATGGATGCAACCTTTTGGTATTATATTTACTTTTAACTAAATTATATTACCTTTTTATGGCTATTCTTTCATGTCTAGTGTTGATGAATTTATTTCCACTTTATCTTTATAGATAGAGGATTCTCTATATGCAACTAGACTTCCATTGAAGAATAAATTTTTGAAATTATATTTCTATTATAGGAAGGAAATAATTTGCTTAGAATTATTAAAAGCTTTCAAATTTCAGGCATTTTATGACACATTAGGATGCTATATCATTTCAATAATATACTGATCTTGGTCAATTTTTGATGGAGGAATAATCAAGGAACTAGAGATGACTGATGCATCTACTTTGGAATTCTATGTTCTGGGGAAAAAATTTATAAACAAAGCCTATAATGCCTCAATATAGTCCCAAAATATATTTTGGTAGTGCCTGAGCCTATCAATTTTGACTTGATATTTACCTCACACTTGCTTAATGATTAATTCAACATCACCTTTTTCTCAAAGGTTATAAATATCTATTTCTTTTGCCACTTTTAATCCTAGAAACAAAGCCTCATATTCAACAACATTATTTGTACATTCAAATTGAAGATTGTATGAGAAAAGAAAAGGTTATTTGTGTGGAGATATCAATAACACACCAACACAAGAACTAGTGGTTGAGTAACCTTCATCAAATTATAGAGTCTATATATCATTAAAATTTACTTCTATTAGTTTAGGGAGTTCTAGATCTTTTCCTAACAAAAATTTATATAAGTTCTAGGTCTATTTTCTTTATACAATATATCTACTCTAGGATCATTATATTTATGTACTATAAGTTTGGGCTTTGGTTCTAGGAGAAACTTTTCATTAATTCATTTTATTGGAATTATTGCCTAAGTCCAATTGAATTTTATTTCTCCCCCAAGATCTTTGTAGAAGGATCTACTCAACAACATTCCATAACTAGGAGGAATGTCCACCACCAATATAGTCATCTTCATCCTTTTGTTTACAGATGTGGCTAGAATAACTTATGCATATTTTATCTGTCTAATTAATGGAACCTACTTACCTTCCATGTTGAAAGAACACCCAAAATGTTTGGTGTAGGTTAGCCCCAAAACATGGGCCACCTTTGTTGGCATGACATTGTTAGAAGCCCCTGAGTCAATTATGCAATTATTCAATTTATAACCACCCATGAGAAGAGACATATATAAAGGCTCAGGTCTTTCATTGCTTGCAGTGGTAATTGATACATTATTTTATAAATCATATTTAAACCATCTTGATGTGTGTTTAATTAATAGGAGGGCTAAGAACTTATCCTTTGATAAACTTTGCCAACCTATCTAATTTCTCAAGTTTATTTATAAGTTATTTAGTTTGATAATTTTGAACTATATTTTTAGACATGTGATCAATTATATCAAAATAAGACTTGGAAATTTTTTCATTTGCAATCAAATGGGGAATGTTAAAACTACTAGACTTTTCCATTTGTTTATCTCTTGAAAAATTTGGTAATAGAGTACATCTATTGATAAAAAACTTGGGACCTATCATGGATTTAGGATCCTCTTTTGATTTTGGTTTATCAACATCTCTATTCTTTTCTGAATCTTTCATCTTTTCATTTTGATCTTAGGTGGATACTGCATATGAATGACTATTCATATACCCAACACTTTATTCATAATCATTTCCTTTAGGTTCACACTCAAAATAACCAATAGTGGAGTCAACATTAGGGTCTTGAATTTTAGGATCAGAGGTGCCCAAAACACCTTCTTCAAGTGGTTCTTTGATTATGCAAATTTGTAGCATTCATGCCATTTTTGGGAAATTCAAACCATCATGATATTTGGTGTCATTAAAAATATAAGAGTAATGAATAACAGTTAGATTTACTTCAATATTAATTTAAGGAGTTGGATAAGGCAATCTAGGTCAGACATTTCCATGATATGGAACAAAAGATCTCTTGGGTATATATTTATATGGAGAAATTTGAGATTGAGGAATATGTTTCTTCAAACCTAAAATATAATTTATAAATTATAAACAAGAGGGTTGATTAAATTGTGCTCTTTGGTTTTTAAAGGTTCTTTCTTCATATTTATGTCCATGATCATATCATCTTCATTTTATGTGGCTTAATTTTATGCATTAGCCAATGTCGTGGAATGATTTCTTTTTAAGAATAAACTCACTTCAGGTGCCTAGGCATTGATAAAGAAACATTTCTGATTCTCTATTATGTGCATCACAACTATAAGGATTTTATGCACCAAATTGTTGATGTAGACACCTAAAACTAGCCACCAATGACCTCCAACTAGGCTTTTGACCAATTTCCACCTAAATTACACAATTTGGCCTAAAAACACTAAATGATGTGAAACTGACATATTCAAGTGTCAATTTTAGCCAGGGTATCCCTAAATGGGGAAATGCAATTTATGGGATATCTAACTTTGATTAGTTCATTTTGAGTCAAAATGTTAATTTTGCACCTAGGTGATCTGGATTGCTCTTTCTTATCAAATATCTTACACAAGATGTGTGACTTTGTTATTTGTTATTGATAACATTATAAATGGGAATATGGTTCTAACACATCTGATATGGACTTCCAATTCCAATCCAGTTGAATTTTAGACCAATAACAAGACATTCTGATCAATTTGAGTAATTTGTGCATAAAGTGCTTAATCATGCTTAAGAGCTAATTAACCCAAATCAAGGCATAATAACAAATTCCATGGAAAATTGTTGAATAGTTGTTTTTATAAATGAATATTGAATATATGCATCATCAAGTGACCTCATTTCTTGGGAAGACATCCCTAGGCCATAAATGCCATAAATATTAGGATTCATGCCCTCCATGCCTCATCAATGCCTTCCATGATGCCCTTCATGCCTCTTAATTACCGCTTCTAATGTCATGATGAGGATAATTATAAAAAATTAAATTAATCCTCAACCACACATCTCAATCTTGAGATGGACAGTTCATGTTGATTCTAGACATTCTCAAAAATCTATAAATAGAGAGGCTATGAACATCATTTCTAACACTTAAGAATGCAAAGTTATAATGTAGGAATGGTTTCAAAAGATTCAAGAAACTAGTGTTATCATGCCAAATTGATTTTAAGCCAAGCCACAAGCCAAAGGTGCTAAGGAGAGATGGAGGTAGCCAAGCTTTCATTGCCAAGGACTTCATGAGCACAAAATCGAGCAAGCCACTACTACAAAGGCATTTAGAGCATCCAAGGAAGGTGAAAGAATTATTGTATTTTATTCCTTACTTTTTAGTTGTGTTTATCATTTTTTTTGTTAACTAAGCTCTCCCTAGTGTTTAGGCCCAGAGATGTTATGCTATTAGTGTGTTTATGTCATTTTGTTTTCATTTTGGTACTAACACCATACTAACCATCCTCTCTTGAGTCAAATTCCTAGATCACATAATGGCACACCCAATGGTATTAGATGCATACCACACATGAAGAATATCATTTTGCATCTTTAAAATCTTCAGTTAGATCATTTAAACTCTTGTAAATTGATTTTATAACTTTGTTATACCCTTTTTTGTTTTCCACAGGTTTACACAGTAACCGACGTCAATTATTAAAACTATCATCAGTTGGCATAGACATCATCAGTCACTATTTGTATAACTGATGTTGATTAGATAACTATTTCTAGTTAGTAAGTGTAACTGATGTTGGTTATATAACCAATGTTGGTCACTGTGTTTTCTTAAAAACACAAACTTGAGGGCTATTTTAAAATGCTTGGTTTGGGGTCATACAGACTCCATTTTGGATTTTTTTTAAAACCACATGTTTTCTCCCAAATTTTTAGAATTTGACATTATTTTATCTTCAATTTTCATATATTTTTTTACAAAATTTGAAAAATCTATTTAAAATGTTTCTAATCTAACATATTTGCTTTTGGGGTGATGCCTTAAGGGTAGATAGGTAACTAGTAGATTTCAAGTTTGATAAATCATGTTTCAAAACATATTTTGCATGTTTTAAAATTAATTAGGAATATTATTTTGGTGCTTAAAGTAACATTTAAGGTTATTAAATAAGTGTTTTTATAATTAATTTTCAAATTTACAACTAAGACTAAGGCGTCAAATGAACACCACCTCATTTTTTGAATTTGGGCTTAAAAATGAACTCACCTTTCCAAGTTTTTTATATTAACTTAGTTGTTTAAATTAAATTTTTATTTGGAAAAAAGAGAGGTTTTTCATGTATGATCTTCCATTTTTCCCCTTTAGAGAACCCTTGAAATCAAAGCCCTATTCCTATTACAAGTAGCCTAGTCTAAGGCTTAGAAAAAATGTTATCTAAAGCACTCCCCAAAAAATCCTCAAAGTTTGGGTGACCTTGAAAATGACCCTAAAGTCTTTCTATTAATCTTTCATTTCCATTCAAACTTGGATTGTAAGGGGGATGCCATTACATCCCATGAGTTCTTTAGGGAAGCTTTGACCTAGGGTTTCATCTCCTGGCATTGACTTCACTTACTCCTTTTGAGTTGCACATGAAACATATCTACATTTAGACATCACACTATACTGAGTGCACAATAAGATGTAGTGGTTGTAAAAAGGACTAGACTTGTTTACAACTAGCCAATGCCATGGTTACTCAATTTCTATGCTTTTATTTTGCATCATTTGACGTGAAAGTCATTATGCAATTGATTCCCCTAGAAATACTTAAAACTTGATAGTTTAGTCAACCCCACATGCCATACCCTTGCTAGGATTTGGATGGTTATACTTAGAGTATTTTGATCATTTTCTCATTTAGTATTAAAACTTGTTTGCTTGTGTATAAGCCATGTCATAGACAGTTTGTCTATATGTCACTCTTTTATCTAAAGAGGCATTATGCTAGCTATTTTACACCACACTTGTGCCTTGAAAATTTATAAACTTATTTGTGTATATGCCATTTGAGTTGAGGAGGGTAGGGTTATGATACCCAAATCATGTCAAACCATTTTTGCCTTTGATTCTTTCGAAACATAGCATTAATCACATCATTTGAGCATGCTTACACCATTAGGCTACTCAATTTATTTCAAGACTAGTTTACCTTACACCAAATACGATTTGTTTCAAACCATGTCATGTATACCATTTGGACCTTTATCTTATGCCATCATGCTATCCAATCTTTTCTAGCTTATTTGGTCAAATCCTAATTTTTACCATTGAGTTTTTGATTAGCCTTGTCAAATTTGGATTCAATAATTGATTGATTTCTATTTAGGCCTTAATTTATGGGGATGATACACAGATCTTTCTCTTTTGACTTGCATAAATTTGGTTAATTGATTACCCAAATTTGAAAACTATTGATGGTTTATTTGTTTAAAGCCTATCCTCATCATTGTTTGTGCCTTTATTTAGGAGAAACATAACCTTTCTCAAAGAGCCTTTTGTCTTATGCCTTATGCCAACTAATCATATTTATGTTTGATTCCATGTGCTAGGTTTATGTCAAATTTGTTTCCAAACTTGTTAGATTAAAATAAATCACATCAGCATTTGTTTCAATTCTAGATTTTGATGTCATTTGGCCAAAAGTCCTAGTGTATTCCTATTTTTTTAGCCTAGTTTTTGACTCCACATTTGGATAAAAGACCTAGTAACTCAAATTTTCCCTTTCCTAGTTTAGACCTTGTTTGGAACACTTTGACCTAGACCTTTGACATGCTAGTTTTTATTCAAACACTTGATCTTTTATGTGTATGACATTTGACATTAGACATTTGATGCTATATTTTTTTATGCCAAGTCTTAACACAAATCATTTTGGAGATACAACTCCACTTTTAGACCATATTGGAGATATAGCTCCACCCAATCAACCAAGTTATACCAAGCTTGAACCATTTGTCCTTTGGACATAGTTTTTTAGAGTTTATGGAACTCTAGGCCTTTTTGTTTTGGAGCTTTCATCATTTATACAAATATGTCTATATACACTTATGGTGGAGTCACAATCCAACTTATGATAGAATGACTACATAAAATAACTTTTATGGCTTTATTCAAGACCCCAATGATGTTAATATGGTTTATGACATAGATTTCTATCCACTTCATATTAATCATTCATGGGAACAAAATCATGAAAAAACATATGATCCAACTCAAGACCTTGATTGGTATGAAGAGGCTTATGAGGAAGAATTTTAAGACCTAAATATAGATAATGTTGTTTAGGATATAGATCCATACCCTCTTGACAATAATCACTACATGGAATACATTCAAGAGCCAACTTATGAGCCAAATCACAACTAGGATGATATGGTTTATGAGGAAGACTTAGATGTTTCAGATTGTGTAAGTAATCAGACTCCACCACATCATACCATTTCTATTCCAAAACCACAATATCACACCATTACCATACCAAAACCTCATCCTTTGGTTTGTGCAATCAATTAGGTTACATAATGCTAAACCATTTCTATATTAGGACCTCATCCTTTGGCTTGTGTGAGCAATCAAGCTCCACAATTCCCCTTCATCATTCTAGAACCTAGTCCTTTAGCTTATGAGAGCAATAAATTCCCAAAACACCCTATCATTACCATATTATGACTTTATCCTTTGGATCATGTGATAAATCATGCTCCCTAAGGCCCTACCATTATCCAACTACAAGATGTTCTTCATCCAATACCAATCCCAACCAAACCTCAACCGATCCAATCATTCGAAGACCAAGCTATGTTCAAAACTAGTATTTTCCAACTCATTGGAAACCAAGTATAAGAAAACCAACCAATCTAAGATTTTTCTATTAAATCAACCATTTGTGATAAGTTAACCTATGATAAATTGCCTATTGATCCTATACCAGTTGTCGAGGAGTCTCACCCTAATGAGCCAATTTTTTCTAAGTCACTTCTTAATGATTTTAACCACCTTTAGGCAAATCATTACCTAAACCATGTACCTATTTTTCAATAGCTTCTTATTGATAAGCTAGTCTCAAAGGAGTTATCTCTAAACCTTTTTCCCATCCTAGAGGAGTTTCACTTTGACAAACCAATCTTTGTGGAGCCCATCATGTCGTTATAGGTTTTCACTTATCCAATACCAAATATTCAACAAGACATAATTATAATAGAGTACCCATTAGATGAAGAATTAGAGAGAGTTAGGTTTTACTCTTATAATGACATTAGAATTAGAATCTAAATCAACATTAGTCTCAACATCAAATTTAGATTCCCTTGAGTTAGAATGAGATTCAAATGAAGAATATGTTCATGGCTATTACAACATTGGTTATGCACGCCTCATAAATCAATTTGAAGACATTTGTGATCCTTATATGGTTTTTAAGAATGAGTACTTAAACTTCAACATAAGTTATCCTAATATATTCTATGAGGATTGTGCAGCCTCTCCCCATTTCATTACCATTCCATAGGCCATTACCATCAACCAAAATAGCCATATTATTGACATTCCATCTCCCACAAGTGTGAATTGGGACTGATAGAATCACACTTTGTTGAACTACATCCATGGTGACATAGCAATTGAAGAAGAGCAAGGAGGCTAAGACAACATTCATGTAGTAGAAGAACACTCTCCTAGTGAAACTTTTTTGAAGTTGCTAGGGGACAATCCAAGTCAAAACGTATCATCTTTTAGTGATTTTTTAAAAAAAAAGTGCTAGATGAAAATCAAAGTCAAAAGTCAAAATTCCTTAGTGAAACCTTTTCAAAGGTGCTATGAGACAATCCAGACAACTTAATTGGTGAAAACCTCATTGAGGCACCAATAGTGAAGCACAAAATTTCTTCACTACTTGATGAAGACAAAATTAAAGCTCAAATCAAAATAGCTTCTAATCTACAACCTAATTAGATGGTAGCTACTCTCAAGATCAAATAATAGGAAAAATTGGTGGTATTCTCAAGAGAACAAGTCTTTGACAAGGTCAAAACCAAAATTATGTCAAATCTAACATCAAAAACATTATTTCTGATCTTCCTTTGTTTCCCCACCATTATACATTTCATTATCATCTACCATTCCATTTCATAGTCAAACCTACCATCCATTATTTGTTCCTATTTACCATCCATGGTTACACTTTTCTTTGTAGAGGCTATAAAAATACCTTGTATTGACATTTGAAGGAATCAGAATCAATGACCAATGAAGATCACAAAAGTATTCTTGACAACCAAATCTGCATCAAGTTCTTAATAGAGTAACTATTTAGATGAGGCATGGGATATAAATTAACATGATTGAGTATTTTTTTTGTATGATTTGTTGATTAGGACGTGCATCTCCCCATCAATAGAAATAGTAGAATAAAAAAACCACACCCAAGACAAAAACATGCACCATGTCATTGCCATTGTTACATATCCATTTGTCATTATCAAAGTACCCATCCATTTATCCCATCACTTATGGGTAATCCTCTTACCATTTTATCCAATCTATCAAAAACCATCATTATCCTTAGCAAGACCATACCATCCTATCATTCCATTCCTATCTAGACCAAAGTCTATTTTTAATCATCCTATACAATCCTATTTTGATCTTATCTACTTTAGTTTTTCTTGTAATTTTTGTGAGAGGATTCCGATCAAGTTTCAATAATCAATCCAATCCATTTTTTAATGAAAATTTATTAATGTAGTGTGATAGTTGATCTGGCAGGATATCTTTCATCCTATTAAGCTTGTTTATGTGAGCCTTATTATAACTGCCTATGGGCAAATCAATGTTTCACCAGTCTTGCTACTAATTACAACTACCTATGGGAAAATTAGTATCATTGACCTATGTCATTGTCTCCTAGTTATAAATACTTATGGGAAAACTAGGGGCAACACTTATTTACCATGCATTATCGCATCAACTTGCCATTAATATTTTTATTTGACTAGCCATTTGCTAGATTTGAGAACTTTTTGGGACCTAGTTGGTTTTTCCTTACCTTTTGTGTAGGTATAACTATAGTTACTTTAGGTCCTACTCTAGGACTATGTAGGTAGTGCTCGATACTTGTTGAGGTCAGATTAGTCACCCTAAGCCACACTCTCACCATTTTGTGAGCATCTTAAGCCACACTCTCACCATTTTATGATCACCCTAAGCCATGATCTTGATATTTTATGAGAAATATAAGCCACACTCTCATAATTTTGTGAGATTGAACCATTTAGTGTCTCATCATTCTCGATTGAGTTGAGACACTCCAAAACAATTTCAAAAAAAATTAAAAAATCATTAGAAAAGAACAAAAACATTGACCACTTCTTTGCCTTAAATTTTTTGGGAACCCTTACTAAGTTACAAAAAAATCACTTGTCATTTAGTTTCCCCATCATTTTTGTCTTTTTTCTCTCACACACTTGCCCTTTTACAAGCCCATTCCTCTTCTTCTCTCACATCCATTCTATTTAATTTCCTCAATTATCACATTCTTCCGATTCTTTGGGAGAAGTACATTTATCCTAACATTTTTTTATTATATATTACATCTATGGAACTATGTAGGTAGCATCCACTTGCCTAGTGCATATGAAGATAGCTCAACCACCCCCTTTCTTTTCTCCTATTCCCCTATTTTGTTCATTTGTTATGTTATCACCTATTTTCTAGGGGCAATGTTTGTAGGGTTTTTATTACATTGTTTGTTTGTTTCTATTTATTTTATTTGTTTGTCTATTTTTTTGTTTGATTTAAATATAGTTTCCTTGATTTAATTTATATTTTTTCATGGGGTGATTCTTTTCCCACACTTACACTTGAATCCATCCATATTCATATGTTTAGATTGTCATCATGGTTTCTATCATTGGTGCATTATTTTCTATTGAGTATTGGATTATGAGAGTCAGTCCTTATGTATATTTTGGCTAAGTCCTCATGATATTATACCATAATGCCTATCGACATGTGCTACAACAAAACTCATCTTTGAGAATTCTATTTAGCAATGGCAACATCTCTTTAACATCGACACCCTAATTCCATCCTAATCATATCCCAAATAGAGTAATTAAACATGAAATAATTTAAATATTTATTAGTTTGGATGAGCATCTCCCTACTAGTAGGCTTTTTCAACTCATCATTACCCTCTATGTTAAGTTGTCACCATCCACAACCAAGTTTCTCATGTTTTCCATAATAAGGGTCCAATGATTATAACCACCTATGGGTAAATCATTACATACCATCCCACCTACATTTATTAATGATTATAATCACCTTTGGGAAAATCATTTTGTTATCACCACTTTACTTTTTATGCTCATATAGGGGCATGTTATTCTCTTATTTGTATATCTTAATTAGGGCAGCTCCATCTTCTCAATGATTATAACCACCTTTGGATAAATCATTGTGTTATCATACCTCATTACCATTATTGGGGTAAAATTATTATAGCCACCTTTGGGCAAACCATTATGCACTGACCCACTTTTATTCTCAATAATTTTGACTACTTTTTCAATATCATTGTGTTTTCACCCCACATCTTTCCTTTCTTTGGTCCCCTCATTTCACTTCTTTCTTTTTGAGAGACTATTTTCCAGCCTACTTATTCCAACCGTTCCCTCAAGGGGGCATCATACAATTAGTTTATCATCATTGTAGCTATAGGCATATATGACCTTTTCATTCTTTGAGAAGATGTTAATGTGCTTATAGATTGTAATGCCTTCCCAAATAGGGGCAAACTATAAACACTTAAAACTAGCCACCAATGACTTCTAACTAGGCTTTTGACCAATTTCCACCTAAAATACACAATTTGGCCTAAAAAAACTAAAAAATGCTAAATGATGTGAAATTGACATATTCAATTACTGATCTTGGCTAGGGTATCCCTAAATGGGGCAATGCAATTTATGGGCCAACTAACTTTGATTAGTTAATTATGAGTCAAAATGCCAATTTTGCACCTAGGTTCTCTAGATTGCTCTTTCCTATCAAATCTCTTGCATAAGATGCGTGCCTTTGTTATTTGTTGTTGGTAACATTATAAATGAGAATATGATTCCAATACATCTGACATAGACTTCAAATTCCAATCCAGTTAAATTTTGAACCAATAATAAGACATTCTGATCAATTTGAGTAATTTGTGCACAAAGTGCTTAATCATTCTTAAGAGATAATTAACCCAAATTAAGGCATAATAAAAAATTCCATCAAAACTTGTTAAATAATTTTTTTTAGAAATTAATATTGAATATTTGCATCATCAAGTGACCTTATTTCTTGGGAATACATCCCTAAGACATAAGTGCCATAAATATTAGGATTCATGCCCTTCATGCCTCATCAATGTCTTCCATGATGCCCTCTATGCCTCTTAATTACCTCTTTTCTAATGTCATGATGAGATAATTAAAAACTTAATTCCAAAAATTGAATTAATCCTCAACCATACATCTCAATCTTGAGATGGATAGTTTAGGTTGATTCTAGACATTCTAAAAAATCTATAAAGAAAGAGGCCATGAACATCATTTCTAAGACTTGAGAATGTAAATTTATAATTCAATATTGGTTCCAAAAGCTTCAAGAAACTAGTGTTACCATGCCAAATTAATTCCAAGCTAAGCCAAGCCACAAGCCAAAGGTGCCAAGGAGAGATGGAAGCAGCCAAGATTCCATGCCAAGGACTTCATGAGCATAAAATAAAGCAAGCCACTACTACAAAGGCATTTGGAGCATCCAAGGAAGGTGAAGTAATTCTTGTATTTTATTCCTTACTTTTTAGTTGTGTTTGTCATTTGTTTTTTTATCTAAGCTCTCCCTAGTTTCTAGGCCTAGAGCTGTTATGCTATTAGTGTGTTTATTTCATTTTGTTTTCATTTTGGAACTAACACGATACTAACCATCCTCTCTTGAGTCAAATTCCTAGATCATATTTGAAGTGGGATATGAAATCCCTCATAGGTTCACAGGGATATTTTTTATCAGAGACAACTACACAAAAAGGAAATGTTATCCTTAGAAGTTTTGAACCTCTTCTCAAATTTGTGTCTCATCATTTGCCAATCTAGGATGGAAATAGTGGGTACATGATGAAACCACTCTCTATCTCACTCAACCAAAGTTTCCACAAATAATTTAATTTATACATCTTCATGTTCAATATCAAGATTGTCACACTAAGAAAAATAAACCTTTGATGTGGTCATAAAGATGTTGTCTCATGTCATTCATGAATTTAGGGAAATTATTTATTGAACCTTTTGGTAGCTCATGGAGTTGAGAGCCTAAATATAGTGAACCTATACGAGCACCCAAAAGTATAACAACCATAATTATGCATTTTAATTATCTATAAATAATTATTTCTAGAAGAGAAAATTTTTTACTCAAAGGTTGTACTTATTTTATTCATTATAGTGAAAGTCTAAAATTGTATTATTTTTTCAAGTCAAAAAATGCATCAAAGATTACTCTCTTTTTTATAGACCTTGTATATCTTTTATCAGCTAGGATGTTGAATAATTTTAAGTAGCTTTGACTATTATCCTTCCATCAATAAACACAACCACCCTTTGAGAAAAATTAGCATGCTTATCTTCCTCATCTAACATGATTGTGGCTCTTTGGAACTGGTGATTATCTACCCTATGACTCCAAACAAACTATCATAAATCAAAATAAATATCTAACTATGTAGCTTGTGTCCAGTCAAGGTTTGGTTGAATGACTGGGTTCATATTTATAAGAATAGTCATAAATAATTATGACTAGAAAATAATGGGTTGTATGGAGAGTAAAAAATGTGCCCCATGGTGGGTTCCATAAATTGTTGGTGAAATATTTAGTATGTCATAGAAAATCAAGATTTCATTATAGTTGAAGATACCAAAGTCTCATCTCTATTATGAGGGGAGATTCCCTTTATTTAAATAAATAAAAATAACACAAATATGTACAAAATTTACAAGTTAAAATAAAGGGGATTGGTATGAATTCCATCCAACCAAAAACAAAGGAAACATAAAAGAGAAAATGAAGAGCTATGGGAGAGTGAATAAACACATATTTCACCGACTGACATAATAGAATAAACTAAAAAGATAAATTTAATTTAAGAGATCAGACACCATTTATGATTGGAATAATGAAAAATACATTATCATAATAAAAATTCATTCCCATTAAAGAAATAACCAAACAAAAAGTTCAACTACTCATTCTTGGACAAAGACTGAACACATAGTTTCCTTCTTCTTCCTCTTCAAGTTTCACAAATCATGGACATCAAAAATCCATTTTTCAATTTCTATTTCTTGTATTTATAACAAAGGGAATGGTTTAAACCTTCACATTCCAAAATGATCTTTCATATTTTATTTTTTGTCTTAGTCTACTTCTCATAATTTTTAATTTAATAAATATAAAATATAAAATTACCAAAATAGAAGTTAGACAAAAATAGAAAAGAGAGAGAAAGTACAAATTTATCTAAGAAGTTTTCAAAGAGTCACCAACACTTGTAGATGGGTTGAATATAACTAAATCTTATTTGAATTTATCTTTATCATGCGTTTCCTTGAATTTTTGAAATATATTGACTATTTTAAGAGCTTCATTACTTTTTAGAATCATGATGTGAAAGAAATGTGTGAACCATATTTGGGAAATGAATGTCAAGGAACATAGAGATTTAAATAATTCTTCTAGATGGGTGTTTGAATAGTAGTATTTATACCTAGATAATATACAAAATATACTTTATAATAATTACTCAAAGTTACTATTTACTTTCATGAGGGAACTTGGATAGTCCACTTTGATGAAGCCATGTGCCTTTAAGGAATTGGTGCCTATCAATGCATAAGTGAAAATATTATAAAAATAATCATATTACTTACATGCTTGAAAAAGAGTTTATGTATTAAAAAATTGGGTAAATTCCATGAGAATTTTTTTATCACATATTTTCTTACTTATTTATCCTCTCTTTTTCATCTTCATTAAGAACTACATGACTCACAGTTCTTCATCCACATGAGGAGATATACATTTAATCTAACACTTAAGGATGATTATCTCATTTTAAACATAAATTTATTCACTAATAGACAAATTCCATGGTATAAATATATCATCCAATTCATTTAACATCATGCTTATCCTCCCGATGTTAATTCTCATGAAAAGACTAAACTCTACAAGCAAGCTTAAATTTTTTCCTTCACCAATATATTTTATATTATAATAACACCAAAGGCACCATAATCCACTGTGTCACTCAAGATGAATCTAATTATCTCCTTGAAAAATCACATGGAGGAATTTATGGTGGACATTATAGTGAACATGCTACAACTCAAAAATGCCTCAAATGGGGCACTACTAGCCTACTCTTGAAAAATATACCATCACATTTTCAAATAAGTTTAATCCTTACAAAATTTATTTTGATTTGATCCAATCTCTTTTGGATGAGATTCAATCAATTGAATATTCTTATCCATTCTCAATGTGGGGATTAGATATCATCAAAAAAAAACTTTGGTTGTAATATGTCCATGTATTCATCATTACTGCAACATAATACTTTACCAAGTGGGTAAGAGATATGACTCTTATTAATTTTACTACATCACTAGATCCAAATACATCCTAAATTAGATAATATCTCATGGTGGTATTCCTCACACCATCATATCTTAAAATGGTGGGAGTTTAAAAAAAGACATGAAATAATTGTGTGTGATATTCAAAATTATGCACAAATTTTCCACACCCTATCACCTTTAGTGTAATGGCAAAGTAAAATACACATAAAATTAATTTCATTATGCATCTATTTTCACAAATAATTCCTTATTAAGATATTAGTGAAATTTGAATTCATGCCTTAGACCTACTCGCTGAGTGGCATATGATTGCCTTATAATACAATTGCTAATAAACAAATCTCATAGTTATACAACATAGAAAGAAAGTCAAATTTTATAATTTTGATGTTGGATACATAGTTTTAAAATTGGATTAAACCCATGATAAAGAAGGAAATTAAGATTTAAAAAGGTGTGGTCCCTACCTAGTTAAAAACATCCTTAGACTTACCACATATAGATTATAAAAAAATGAAGGTCACCATCTTAAAAGAACTGACCAATGTTTAGTTTTCAAATAAATGTTTTGCTTAAAATCATGTTCTTCCAAGTTTCGTTTCATATACACCTTTAATTTTTATTTACATTTTACTTGTATTCTTATCACTAATTTTACATATTCTATTGAGCTAGCATTTCTTGAAGGTTTTAATTTAACTCTCTCATTACAATTTAAAATTAATTTTTATACACACTTCCATGTCTTCTTTCACACTAGCCCTAGTACTTATATTTGGTCCTTAGGTATTTTGTTTATTCTTAAACCTTTTGGATTTTTAGTTTTTGAGTTTCAATGTAACACTTAGGGAATACAACTAGGCCTTCCTAAAAAATTACCATATTTTTTACAATCAACCATTGTCCCCTTTGCGATTCTTTTTTTTATTACATACACCCTTTATGTTTCTTACTATCATTTTTATATTTATGTCTAATTGATTTTAAATTTATGAGTTGCACTATAAGACCTAGGAAATAACCTAGATCCTCCTAAAACATATTGTGGTTAAACTCTATTTAACCACTATATTGCCCATCATCCTTCATTTTGATTCATATATTTATTTTTATCCCAACTCTATTTAGGTTTATTATTAGATAGATAAGGAAATGGTTGAGAGTAGTGTTTTTTATCACTTAGAATTAGTCACATTATCTTGTGGTTAAAATATAACAATCTATATTCATGTGTTTCATCTACATTTCAACTTCTATTATGATGATATTTTATACTTACTTACCATTGTAACATCTCCCTTTATGTTTTTTCATTTGGGGAAACCCAATCATTCTATGATCATTTCCATCATTCCCTATTTTTCAATCTCCTTTTGGGATCACCAATGTCAACTTCAAGATTGTACTCTTTTATAAGGTGCATGTTTAAGAGCCATTAGACGCAATGGTCTTTAGGTTCTCCTATCTAGAAACTAAATGTAAGCTCTCTTGTGATAGTAATATTTAGCACCCATGTTTTGTTCTTCTAAATCCATATGATAGAATAAAATAGAAAAATACAAAAGAGTTAAATACATATCATAATAAAAGGTACTGTTAAAAGGAAAAATTATATCTTAAGAGTCAGATCATACCAAAAGACATGAATATTAAACTCCACATTTGGCCTCAAAATAGAGCTGAGGTCCATTGTGGTGTTGTATACTTATAGAATAAGATAGGAATTCTGATTATATCATTATATTATATCATTCTATATCTTATTACACTCTAGTGCCACCTAATTTCTCACTTAATTGCCTAGTATTCACAATAAACTGATGGCTCTATAAGGGGTCATGATGAGTGAGGAACACATTTTGGGGAGGTAGAATAATTTTATTTTTATGTATGCTAGTCTTTATGGGATGATATTCTTACTTCACTAATTATCCTCACCTGAAATTTATAAATTAGGGTTCTCTAGGGCCATCAATGCAATAAAATCCAATTATTGACAAGTTGATTTGAGTGTCTTATTTTTGGTAAAGATCATGTTTTTAATTGGTATTTTCATTGGTAACGACTTCTCTTCCTTCATTCCATCATTCCCCCCTTGACAACCAACTTTATTTATAAATATATTCCATTTTTTTGACTTCTTATTCTCCATCTCTTTCAAGACATGGTAATAATATGGATTTTTTAGCCTTTTCCATATTTAGAATATAAGTTGTATCATTTAGTTTTTTCTAGATGCTCTCTTGGACATTGCCTTATCTCCTTAGGATTTATCTTAGATATGTTTGAAACCTTGCATTTTCTATTCATTTTTGCAGGCCATTTGGTCTTGTTTTTTGCTTTCATGTTTCACATGTTTAGTATGGTTGTTTACTCATCTTAGATTATTGTATTTACCATACATTAGTTCTCTATGTCCTTGGTTTGGTTTGGATTGTTACTTATCTTACTTTGGATACATTTTTGTGTTTTTTCAGTCCTAAGTAGCCTTAGCATTTCAACTTAATATTTTTTTATCTACTTATTTGGATATTATGGTTATAACATAACCTTATCGATATTAGATTGAAAATTTTACAAGTTATTTAATTAGTCCTAATAATTTTTAACCTTACATATTTTTTTATTGACCATAATGCATTTGTGCACATTACCTTTTATCCATTTTACCCTTATATATAGGGTTTTTCAAATGCAGTTACTACACCTTGTACATTCAAGAATATGGTACTTGGATGAATTCATTTAATGAAAAAGGAAATTCAAGGTATGTATATGTTAATTTTAGTTCTTTAAACATCTCTTTTCAACTATGTTCTTTAGTGTCTCTATGTTTCTTTCCCAAAGCACCATCTTATGTTACACTATTATAACACATGATGAGCTTTAGGTGGGTAATATGTATACATAATATTTTTAACTTTATATTTTACTAATTATTTATATCTCATCATCCTCTAGACACATAAATCTCCTTGAGTATATGATTTTTATGGGGCACTGAGAATGGGGTGCGAATGAATCATATCACTTTACTAGAGATGTCATTTTATCTTGATTATACCATCACTACGATTAGTAGGAATTCCTCAAATTTTCTATCCATATATATATTTTATCTACTTATTATCCAAATTTAATATCTTTCATATATCTTATGATATTGACATGGTTGATACTATCAATTTTGTACCATTATTGTTCATGTAATGTATCAACTAGCTTGATACAATTTTGAGTGTATTTCATGACATTTTTACAATATAAATTTGGCCAATAACATAAAATTATATTTTAGGGTTGGTTTACGGTAATTTAACCATATATATAGGGTCCCATTTCATTTATTTGATATTATATCACATTCATACACTTTTTTCATTTGTATTTATGCCTTGAGGGAAGTATTTGGGATAATTATTGGCTTAGAACCTTATCTTGCAATTATTATCTTATGGTGTCATTAAAGATCAATAGGAGGAGTAATTGGGAGTTCATAACTAAGGATATATAGGTCTTAAATGAACCATTTTATATATTCAACCTATAACATTATCTTTTAAATATTCACTTGAGCTAAGGGATAGATTGAAGTGTTGGCAGTTCAACTTTAAGGTAAGTATTTCTATCCTTATACTCTTTATTTTGTTTACTTATTAGATTAAACATTGATTTGTTTATTTAATAGTCAATATATGTGTGTTTATCCTTATTTAAGCATTATATATACCAAATAAATTGGTGTAGATATAATATTTATTAAAATTTCTTTTAATCACTTTAGGTTACATAGATCCCCATTTGGTTAACCGTTGCATCTTTCACATCTATAAAAATTCTAAACCATATTTTACTTTAATTTTTATCATTTTAAGATAATTTATTTTATTTGCATATTTACAACCATATTTTACAACTATTTATCTTTTTGGAGGTCTAAACAAAGATATATCCTTATGTCTTAGGATTATGATTGGAAACCCTTTACTTTTGATATTTGAGTTGTAGGTTACCCTCTACTATATATATATATATATATATATATATATATATATATACAATAATTGGTACATACTTGATTGTCCAAGTATACTCAATATATATTTGATTTTCCTTATTCAATTCATATTCTATTGAGAAAAAAAGATAGTTATAGGTCAAGCCCATGCACACATTTCTTAATTTTAATTCTTGAGTGATCTAAATCTATAATTGTGATCTTATATGATTGGAATATTCAATCACATAATCCCAAATCTTAGTGGATATATTTTCACCTATGTTCACATCATATACAATTTTCATTAATGTACCCATAAAGACCTTAATAAAATTTTCCCTTTTATATTGGGTGATTTTCTAGAATCCCTAGTTGGTGTCTTCTTTTATAATTATTTTTCATCATCAACCTACAATTTTTTAATTAACATTAATACTTATTTAAGATATTCAAATAGATGATTCACTACTATAATTGTCTTCTTATTTTACACCATTGAAATTTCCTAACCCTTTATATATTCCTTGAACACTATCATTCTTTTGGGTTATCTCCTTCATGGAAAACTAGGATATTTCATTCTTCCATCCTTAATTATTATGCACTCCTTAAATGGAAACGTATATCCCTCACAATGCACTAATCAACATTTACAACTTTGATTTCTAAATTATTTAATATTCCTTTTTGTATGAAAACACTAGAGTTGTTTGAATATCATAATTCAAAAATTATTCTCAAAGTATTTTTACTTAGTTTTATAGACCTATGTGCATTAAATATTCCACCTACCAAAAAACTATTTTCTTTTCTATCATCAAATCTTGAAATTTTAAAAAATTAAAATGTTTTGTGCCATTTCTCATGAATCTTCTATGGAAAAATTATTATCATTATATATATATATATATATATATATATATATATATATATATATATATGCAAAAAAAACAATCTCAACCCACTTCTTGTTGCATAACCTAATATTCCCATGACTTTCTACACAAATACCTTCCTGCATAACATACATCATGTGAAACTTCCCTTATGTCTTTCTATATAAATATTTTATAATTTTCCAACAAATAAACAAGACTTCCCCTTCTCCCACAGCCAATATACAATAAGTACTTTTACACATTATTCATATTATCAAATTATTTGGTCACTTATCTCTCCTTATTTTTGTGGATCCATATTCCCACTTATTTAAATATATACACTATGTGTTATTACCCATATAAGAGATACTTAAACATCTAGCATAATTATATTGAAAGATCCCTGACTTGACTATATTTACAAGGTAATCTACACTTATAACACAAATCTCAAAAAATTGTTAATGAAATAAAACTATTAAACATAGGAAATATTTTTGTGTTACATTTTATCAAATAAAGTGGAATTATTGACTCCATATCATGTGTGGTTATTTTTAATTTTAAATTAATCTAATGGGTACATAAAATTTTCATATTATTTATACAATTCCTTAGATATGCACAATGTCCCAAAAATACGTAGAATTTATGTCTTATGTAATATGATTGGAGTATCACCCAATCATCCATGTATACTTCTAATAGTATTATTGCCTTAGACTATTTATTTTAGTTTCCAAACTATTCCTATCCTTTAAAATTTAATGTCTTCACTTCATAAGAGTCTCTAGCTTAATTTATGCTATAATAAATTTTAAATAAGATATATTTATTCATCTTTGTTATTGATGTGCACACTCACCCAATGATTCATTATTGAAATAATCACCATTGTTTGACATGGATTTTCACCCCATAGGTCATCCAATTATTATTCATTAGATATATTATTTTCTACACTAATATGTGGGAGTCGATATTTATACTCTTATATAATTTAAATGATGTGCACAAATTATACATCGATCCAATACTTTCCCATAGTATTTATTATTGTATCTTATTTAGTTCCTAAATTTATCTCTAAAATCCACACCATTTTCCCTTACCTATCCTCTATGAAAATTTCCTTTGTCTCATTTTAATTTGAGCTTACTCAAATAAATTATTAACCTCATAGTCACTTTTAACATATAGGTCTATCTTCCGAGATCTATGCTTTGCATGGATTTATTCTTCTGTTCCCCACTATTTTAAAATTTATATCTCTCTCATTCCACATATAACTTGATCATACCTACATATTTAGGGTGTAAATCACCATATTAACCCATAGACATATTTCATGAAACAATTCCCATATGTTCCATATTATTTCTCCCTTTTCTCCTTATGTTTCATAGTATATGCCCCCATACCACTTGGTGATGTTTGTGATTACCTTATGTGCATGATTTTCTCATAGATCACATATTTAAACTTATAAAAATTTAATAGGTAAGGTTATGATGTATAGGCATTAGGGATAAGTCCACTTTAGCATCATGATCTAGTTCTTAATCCAACTAGTCACTTGCACATGTTCATGATTGTCTTTGCTTAATAATAGTTTCCTCTTTTTTATTCCCTATTACCTATGATTTCCTTGGTTTATCCCTATTTTTTTATATCTAAATTAGGCAATATTTATTTTAATTAATCTTTTCATATAACCCAAAAATTAATCCATACCTCATTACAATCATTCTTTTGACAAACAAGCTCCTATACCTCCACTAGGCTTCCCTAGGCATGTACCCCTAGGTTTCAAAGGAAAATTATTGATATAGATTATAATATTTTATTATTTTTACAATATAGGTCACAAATAGTCAATTTTCATCTGATCTAACCCATATAATTCACCTTACCTCTCAATTCTTCTTACAACCTTTACTTCCTTTTCACAAGGCTTGGAGCCTTTCTTTAATCAATTTCATTTTGTTTCATCAATTCAAGATCTATTACCAATGGTTAATTTAATTTATTGATGTAATTAATACCTCTTAAGGTATGGGAAAATTTTTACCCTCTAACTCCTTTTCTATCTAGTACCTCCTTTGCAAATTTCTCCTCTTTTAGGTCAAATTAGGCCTTATTTGCAACCTCACTACCTAAATATGTACCTGTACAGATCACAAGACTTTGAAACCAAATTAATAAATTAGAGTGAATGTAATAATGTAATATTAAAATTTTTTGGAATTTTTTAATGGTGGAATCTCATTTTACAAAACAAACCCTAATTCTAAGGTTTTACTAGGCCTACATAGGGCCGAGACCATACAAAATTCCATATCTCAAGATATATAAGGTTTAAAACACCCAAATAAACTTTTTTAGACATTTTTATGTATTAAAAAAATTAAAACTATTTATAATCCATTATCTTACCATTTCATGCTTTTTAAATGACAATTTAGTTAAACTATGAACTTTTGTTAACTGTGCACAATCTACATAAGGATTGTTACCTTCCAATAGTATTATAGCTTCACCAAGGGCATATATGGGTTGGAATAGGATTAAAAAATATTTTAATTTCAACCAAAATCATTACCAAATCATTATATATAAAAATAACCTTCAACCACTCATTGATAATGGCAAGAGACAGGGTTCACTGAATTAACAAGATTCCAACTCAGTCATGTGATTATATGAGTTTCTTACAAGATATCCACACTTGTATTAAGGCATATTACATTGTATTTAATTTATAAATATTCATGGATACAATTTTTAATTCAAGCATTTGAGCTTACATTAATTATTATAAGTCCAACTATATAAAATAGGGTTCTTACCTATATCTTATTGTCAAATAAGGGTTTATGAGAATGTAACCCAACAGGGTTTTACCTTATGATAAATATTTTATACACATAATATTTAACATATATATCCATTATAAAAAAATATAATATCCATATAAACATGAAACATATACCACACCATCCTCAAATTAGACCCTTGACTGTGTTAGACCTAAACAGGGTATGTGCAAGATCTTTTGACTGTGTGATCTAAGTGCAATCTAGACTGTGTATCTAGATTCATGTTACTATTTCAATAAAAAAATAAAACAACTACCCTTGTTACATCTTATCAAATACTTATTCCAACATGCTGATGGTTCACATCTTTAGACCAAAACTCAATCTATTATTTCTTAACTATAACATAATCAATAAAGGATTTGAATAACAACATTCTATGCTAGAGATTCTCTCATTGTGATAATAATTCATAAATTTTAGGGTCTTCACCAATTAAATAATAAAAATAACTAATGCTATGACTAATTTCCATTCACAACTTTGATAAAGAACATAAATACTCTTGTTGAGGACTGTGATTCACCTTCTTGGTCTATACCTATAGTCATACATAGCTTTTGTATAGATGGCCTTCATAGTTCATTTAAAAATTGTAAATAAATGAAAATATAAGTCCAAAAATACTTAAAAAAGACACAAGTGTTCTATTTAGCTTTGTTCATTATTTCAAATTTTCATTACACATAGTTTACACATGGACCTATTCAACTTCTTGAGGATTCCATATATCAGTCTTCCATTCTCAGATCCTCCTCACCTTTCTTGGAGGTCTATTTCACTCCTCTCTATTCCAAATATAAAATAGTGACTCTTATTTTCATTTTCAATGTAGGACCTGGAGTTGGTTACCTCACGAGTTATATGGCATAACCACCTTTTATAACCCAATTTATGGGTAAAGATGAGCAATCTAAAACATGACTTTTTCCTTATGAATTTTTCATACTTGACTTATAATTACCCCTTATATGAACTTATTATACTTATTATTCTCACTTGACTCACCTATTACTCCACACATGCTTTCATCCCTCATAGACTTAGTCTAATTATTTGAATTTTCAAATTCTTGTTTTAGGAGGGAAAAATCCAAACACCTTCAAAACTCAACCTATGACTTCTAGGGACCCTATATGACTTCATATACATTAATGGACCTTAAAAATATCTCTTAACACACATTATCACCTAACATTGACCAACTTTACTCCATTAATGACCAAAACTCAAAAATGGTGTTTCTTGCCTTGATGCTCCTACATCATACTCCCTAGGAGGGAGAAAAATTGAGCCTCCATATTTATTTCCTACCTTAAAATTTATTTTTTAAGGTTATTCCATGTTCACATGATTGATATGCTTCATTCTTTACTCCTTGCTAGTCAAATTCTTGCACTTCTTCCTCTTGGCTTTGTCTAGCTTCCTTGTCATTGCATCTTCTACCTCTATGGGTGTTTCCACTACTGTACCTCTATATTTGATATATTATCAACCTAATATAACTCACCTTTAATATTTTTATACTTAGATACATCAACTTGTATTCATTCTTCTTCTTCATGCTTTTGTAATGGCTTGCCTCCTCTTTGTTTTCTCTTATTTCTTGCTTGTCTAGTGGTTTTTGCTTCTTACTCTTGATTTATTATTCTTTATGAGGATATTTTAGCCTCTATTTTATGTCAATATTTATCATTTTCTTGTCTATAATCTATTTTTATACCTATTATTCAAACTTCTTCACTTTTTGAGGCCTTTTCCCATCATCTTGCTCACTATGCAAGAGTAATTTCTTGTTTCTTTCTTCCTCACTATAGTATAATGCTATTTGTATCCCTTTGTACTTCCCATGTCCATGATTATCAAATGAAAAATTAGATATAGTTTAACCCATTTAGTAACTCACATGTTTGATTTGTTCTTTCTCCATTAGCTTTCTTATTTGCTTGAATGTTTACACAACTTCTTGTGCCTTACTTTGATTATCCATTATTGATGTTTCTTGTAGTTCATAATTGATCTTTACCTGCTATAAATAATCCTATTTCAACCTCTTGGATGGACTGAACATTTCCTCTATCATATCCAACTCTTCTTGTAACTTGCAAATATTCATGTCTTCCAAATCCTCATCACACTTTGGTTCACTCTATTCATCATTGTCTTGGGTAGCTTATCATTTATCTTCCCCTTGGACTCCCTAATTTTTGAGTCATATCAGCCTCCTTATTCTCAATTTAATTATTCTCAATCACACTTTGAGGTAATTCTTCCTCATTTTGCCATGCTACACATCCACTCATCAATGCCACGGTTTCTATATATAAGTAATCTTCATTATAGAAGTCAAAATCAAACATATAATAATATATCACATTTGAAAACATATATTTAAAAAAATAATCTTATATTATTAATTAATTTTATTGTATACATGGATTTACTTTTCCTTCACTTGTTTGGTTTGCTTGCATCACCTCTTTGGCTTGCTTTGTAGGCTTGCTATCTCCATATACCTTCATGATTGCTTAGAATAATCTTGCATTATGATCTTCTTGTCACATTAACATGATTTTCACCACCCATTTTATGCCTTGAATCTTCTTGGACTGCCACTTGTTACTATTTTCATCACTTTCATGCCTCATGCCTTGGTCATCTATCTTATCAACTTGATGTGATTTTATTTTTGTGCTTTGTCTCCACATTTTTACTTGTTTTATAACCATTATTGTGCTTTATTTGACCTATTTATTGATTTTCTCCTCTTTATTCTCTCCACATTTTTATTTTATCCATTTAGGCCATACATACCCATGCCCTTGTTCACCTTATAAGGGCTGCAATCTATCATTCTTTTCCTAAATTTCCATATTAGCTTTGTTTTCATCATATATACAATTAAAATATATGCTTAAAATCTCAATTACCCACATAGGAAAATAATTCAAGATTATCTCTTCATTTATGTATTCATGGATAATATTTATGTCTTATTTACACACTTATTCTCTTGTTTCAAATGCTACACATGGCAATGTGTCATATAATTACTCTTCTTGATTTTTAACATGTAGTGTACCTTCAATCTCCTTTACTTTTGATTCTTAAATAGGTTCTTTATTTTTGTCCTCATTTTTCCACTTGATGGGTATCATTATTGGCCCATTCTTCATCAACATTTAGACCTCATGTTTGACCTTCATCACATTATTCTTCATACCTACAAACACAAATTCAAAAGTAATATTAACATATAAAATGAGAGACCACATAGTCTTTTTGAATGCCTTTGACATAGGCATTGACCACTTTATATAGTTTTCATATTTATGTGCTCTTATTGTCACTTATCTCTCTTTTTTTTCTCTTCAATGAGAACTCTCTTCTCTACTATCTTTTTTTTTCTCACTTGGTAGCATCTTATTTATCATGCCTCTTTGGGCTGCCTTCTCATTCTTCTTCTCATCTTTCAAGAAAAAATTATTGTGCCTTATTCTTATCATAAGTGACTCTAGTGGTCACTTCACCTTTTTCCTTAAATGAAAACCTATCCATTAGATTTATTTTTCTCTCATGAGATTCACCATGAGCTCTATCCTCTCAAATCTCTACCCCAATTCTCTTCTTATGTCTTCTAATTCCCTTATATATCCATCTTCTATCACTTTCTTTGTTTCTTGGTCTATTTATAACTTACTCTTAGCAAGTATATCAACCTTGAATCTTAGACATATTTTGGTACTTCCCTCTTCTTGAGTCATCTCTCTATGATCTCTTATTAACCTCCTTGACACTCTTTTTGAGTCTTTTATATTCCTCTTCTCTCTCTTGAAGATTCAATGCTCTCTTTTTATCTCTATGTATTATAGCCTTCTATTGACTATATTTTTTTCCTTCTCAAAGGACTTTAGGGATTTATATCTCTTATTATCCTCTATGCTGAAATTATCATATTAGACCCAAAACATCCTCTTTTCCCTCAACACCTTGCAAGTTACTTCTCATGCACATCTCATAACATGCTATCTTTATCTTAAATTAATAATTTTCAAAAAAATAATTTTTTTAAACCCAATCATACCTTACTATATATGATTCAAAATGATGTAGAGGTATTAGGGATAAGTCCTCTTTAGCATCATGATCTAGTTCTTAATCCAACAAGTCACTTGTACATGTTCATGATTGTCCTTCTCTTTTTAATCCTTATGATTTATGATTTAATTGGTTTTTCACTATTTTTTTATATAATATATAAAATATTGATGTTATTAATCTTTTCATATAACCCAAAACTTAATCCATACCTCATTACAATCATTATTTTGACAAACAAGCTCCTATACCTCTACTAGGCTTCCCTAGGCATGCACCCCTAAGTTTCAAAGGACAATTATAGATATAGATTATAAGAGTTTATTATTTTGACATGAGAGTTAAAAAATGGTCTATTTAGCTCTGATATGACCCCTATAATTAACCTTACCTCTTAATTATTCTTACAACCCTTACTTCCTTCTCATAAGGCTTGCAACCTTCTTTTAATAAATTTCATTTTGTTTCATCAACTAAAGATATATTACTAATGTTTAATTTAATTTATGGAATTAATTAATACCTATTAATTTATGTTAACAATTTCACCCTTTTATTCCTTTTGTCTCTAGTACCTCCTTTGCAAATTTCTCCTCTTTTAGGTCAAATCAAGCCTTACTAGCCACCTCACTGCCCAAATCGGTACCTTTACATATCATAATATTCTAAAAAAAACTTCATCATATATATTACATGGAATAATTATATATTAAAAAATTTGGGAATTTTTCAATGGTGGAATCTCATTTTACAAGACAAACCCTAATTTTAGGGTTTTACTAGGCCTGCACAAGGCCAAAACCATACAAAATTCCATACCTCAAGATATATAGGGTTTCTAACTCCCTAATAAAATTTTTATACCTATTTTTATGACTTAAAACTCATAAAATATATTATAATCCATTATACCACCATTTCATGATTTCAACAATGATAATTCATTTAAACTCTAAACTTTTGTTAATTGTGCACAATCTGCATAAGGATTATTTCCTTCCAAGAGTCTTATAGCTTCACCAAGGGCATATATGGGTTGGAATAGGCTTAATAAATTTTTTAATTTACTCCAAAATAATTACCAAATCCTCTTATATCAAAATAACCTTCAACCACTCATTGATAATGGTAAGGACACAGTTTGTTGAATTAACAAGATTCCAACTCATTCATGTGATTATCTAAGTTTATTACAAGATGTAAATGATTTTATTAAAGAATATTCCCTTGTATTTAATTTTTAAATATTTATGGATACAATGTGTAATACATTTATTTGAAGTTACATTCATTTTTTTAGGTCCAACTATATAAAATAGGGTTCTTACCTGTATCTTACTGTGAGATAAGGGTTTATGAGAATGTAACCCAATCGGGTCTTACCTTATGATAAATATTTTATGGAAAAAAAATTAATTTTTTTTATCCATTCTCAAACCATATACTATCCATACCAACAAAAAACATACACCACACTATCCTCAAATTAGACCTTTGACTGCATTAGACCCAAACATGGTATGTGCAATATCCTTTGACTATGTGATCTAAGTGAAATATAGACTATGTATCTAGATTAATATTACTATTTCAATAAAATAAATAAATACCCTTGTTACATATTATCAAATAATTATTATAACATGTTGATGGTTCACATCTTTAGATCAAAACTCAATCTCTTATTTCTTGATTGTAACACAGTCAACAGGGGATTTGAATAACAACACTCTTAGATAGAGATTCTCCCATTACAATACTCTTTCATAAATTTGAGTGTTTGTACCCATTAAATACTAATATGAACTAATTCTATGACTAATTTCCATTACCAATTTTATAAATAACATAAATACTCTTTTTAAAGACTATGATTCACCTTCTTGGTCTATACCTGTAGTCATACATAGCTTGTTTATAGATGGCCTTCAAAGTTCATTTAAACGTTGTAAATACATACAAATATCAATCCAAAAATACTTACAAAAGACACAATAAGTGTTTTACTTAGCTTTGTTCATTATTTCAAATTGTCATTATACACAGTCCACACATGGACCTATTCAACTTCTTGAGGATTCCATATATCAATCTTCCATTCTCAGATACTCCTCACCTCTCTATGTCAACTCTAAAAAAAATGAATCTTATTTTCATTTTTAACATAGGACCTAGAATTAGTTACCTCACTAGTTATAATGCATAACTACCTTTTATCATCCAATGTATGGGTAAAGATGATCTGTCCAAAACATGACTTTTTCTTGATGCATTACTCACTATCATTTAGGAGTATTATGTAATGTGTAAACTAATGTTACAACCTGATCGACATCCTTAGGAATACAAATATACATATATTATGCATGTGAATTTATTTAGGTTGTTCTATCATATTAGGTTATATTCCAAAATATTTCATTTCTTAATATTAACACATATTTGGTGATTAGTAACATTTGAAACCCACTTCTTAGTCAATTTTATGACCATTATGAACCCAATATTCTTGGGTCCCCACCTAAATAATCCACTCTTGACATAGGTTAATAACCCTCTCATTCACGTGTGCACATGTCCTTATAATAACTTTATACTCATTTTTCACCCATGTTGTGCACACATGGATAGTTGTCTTTGATACTGATGTACCACTTTTCTAACTTGGTACCCCATCATCATGTAGTTTAAAACACTCTTTACCTTGTTTGATAATGTTATAGATATGATTTATCTAATATTTAAAATCAATGATTTCCTCGTATGATGTCCCATGAATCCAATGTAATAATATCACCATTCTCTTGATCCATTTATCAAAATTCATGTGGCACTATTTGAAGACCAAATCCATATTATTTTATAACACTATGACCTTCCTAAAAATGTTGGGTTTATGTCTACCTCTACCAACTTGGTCACCTTGAATTTTTATATTTTTATTGTCAAATTTGTATTCTTTAAAACTTTAAATTGTATTAGATATAAGCTGTATACCATAAGAAACACATTAGTCAAAGGCATTAGCCTAGGACTGCCCATCTTCTATCATGCATCTTACATCAAAATATTGTATTTTATGCTTATATCAATCAATATGTTATGTAGATCTTAGTCATTCACATAAGCATAAATGGTTAGTTCTTGGTCCTACTACATGTTATGACCAACATGCCCCATTATTTTTATAATAAGGACTCACATTTAAAATAAATATGATTAAAACACCCAAAAATCCATGAGAATAATTATTTTAAATTTAGTTTTTTAGGTATAATAGTTCTAAAATATGCTAATGATCATTTCATGAATTATTTCAAGTTGGACATATGCAATAAAATCTAATTTTTTAGAGCTTATTCATGTAGGTTTTCACTATGTTTTTTCATAATTTCACATTATTTGAGAAAATTTAGGCTAACAAATTTATGAATATTTATGATTGATTCACAAAATCCATGTCTTTACTGAGATAATTTTATTATTGTTTGGTTGCTAACTTTTGCTCTTTATCATGTATGATCAAAGAATTACTCATGTGTTTTTGTACCTAGTCACATTGATTCACATCACTTTGAAACTTTTAATGTGCTGATGTGGCTCTTATGATTCACACAACACTTAATTACATCATTTGGACTTGGTCATAAGCTCAAAGGATTGATTCATAGGCTTTCACACCTTGTTGCATCGCCTCACACTTATTCAAATCATTTAGACTTGGCACTTTTTCACACTTATTTGCAATTAGCCCAAGCTATCCACCTAGAATATTTTTTTCAACTTCATAACATGTCAAAAATTTTCAAAGGAAAATATCAACTCGACTCTGCAGTGTGACTTGTTAAAATGGGCTCACTAAGCCTAAACAATTAAGAGACTATAAAACAATCAATACTTGTTGAATTTTAACCTCATGTTCACTCACATTTATGAAATTTTTCTAAGGTATGTTTGACTCATTTAATTGATTCCATGTGGTATGTTCTCATAAAATCATGATGTTCACAACTAAAATCCTAAAAAAATATAAGTTATGAATTCAATAAATTACACATGTCACATTTTTGTGCTCTCACACCTTCGTAACATGAAAAATAAGTACATGGAGTTGAATAATTACGTAATTTTGAAAAAAAAATCATAGCACCACACATCAATTCCAAGTGCCACATAGTAAATTATTATAACATGTAATATCAAAGGGAAGAATAATATGTTTCAAGGTTCATGCCCCTATAGGAATATAACCCAATAAAAACATGACATGTTTCATCATTTCATGGGTATTTGTGGTGTATTACTATACTTGGCATAATGTGATGCAAATAAAAGATAACACTTGTCAAGTTCATATGATGTTTTTAATGAAAGTGGGATTTATGTTTGTAAGCCCAAAGCTAAGGCCAACTAAAAAAAACTACCAAATATAAAAACCATAAGTAAAATGGGACATAGAGGTGTGTAGTTGTAAAACAAAATGACCATGTCACTTTAAGGAAATAAATCCAAATTTGACAATTACCATCACCCATCAAACTATAAAAATCATAGACATAACAACACCCTGTAGTCCTCCATTATCAAATTTTGTGGTATTAGAACATGAAAAAAATTATAAGGCATGGGAGAGACATGATATCTCTAATATTATGTAAGGGATTGGTATGGTATTTTAGTCTATAAGGGATATTTTAAATTTTATGGAATGTTCATGAGATTTTTTCTGCTTTATTTATTTTTTGTCAAATTGAAATTGATATTGTGTATTTATGAGATTTAAGTGATTACCATATAGGTTTACATGATTTATTATGAGAAAATTAAAATTGTAGACACCCAAAATTGACCATAACTAGCCTCCAATCAGACTTCAGACCGATTCTTACCAACCATTGAAAATTAAGCCTAAGAATCACTAAACCTCTCAAATTTGCTTATGTACCATTTATCAAAGCTCAAAATCATGTTGAGACATCCTTAATTGGAGTATCATACCATATGCAATAATAACCTCTAATGGATTCATCCCTAATCACCTTGTGGCATAAAAAGTATCAATTTGGCATATGGATCCATTAAGTGAGGAACTTGCACACTTAAATCAAATCTTGAAAGAGATAAAAGGCTAATCTAAATTAATTAATAAGCTAAACCAAATTAAATGCCTAGTTGAATTGTCCATTTGAAATTAATGAATATCTAAAAAAGGAATTTAAAATTTTTAAAATATCCTATCCTTTCATCATTGCCTTTATGAGTTGTCAAGCTCTTTGAAAATATCCTAACATATCTATTTTGGAGACCCATGCCTAGTAATTGAAAACCATGATTATTTGACAACTATTAACTATATTGGGATATATTTGACCCACCTAGGTTAATTTTGAACCCATTTCAAGTCTCAACTCCAACTTAACTCACTTTGGGTGATATTTAAATCCTTAGTATTTAAATAAAAGGCCATGCCTCTTCATTTATGAGCTTCGATATTATAGAGTTATTATGCAATATTTTCTTCATAAGCCTCATACAAGTAATGTTACCATGTCCAAATCACAAGCCAAGGTGCCAAGGAGAGGTGAAGACAAAAAAATCCATTGAATAAGACTTATTGATGCACAAATCTATCAAGAAATTAAACAATCCATTTGGAAGCTTCAAGGAAAGTAAAAGAGTGTTTCTTTTATGTTTTTGTTGTGTTTTTCATGTGTTTCCTTGTTACTAAGCTCTCCATAGTGTCTAGGATATAGGTGTTAGGATTTAGTGTGTTTTATTGAGCTTTATTTATTATAATAACACAATAATAATATACCATATTGGATTCCTTTTTCAAAATATGGCACACCCGGTGGGACTCTTCATGAGAACATATCCCATGAAATTGTTTTGTTCTTAGTTTTTAATTTTGTTTTTATTTTTTCTATGTTAAAGTAAAAATGACCCATAAAGAATTAATAATTTTGTATTTATTAAATATTTTTTATAATTTTTTTAAAGAATATATATAATTGTTTTATTAATATTTTATTAAACTAAAAAAAAACTAATATTTTAGCATTTATGATCAATTTAGTAACTACCACTTTTCTTGTTAAAAATAGCTAGTACAAAGCTAATAATTTTTTTTGTTATTCACTATTTTTATCTAAATTTTTTCAAAGAGGTGAGAATTTTACCTATTAACAACATAAAAAAATTTTGTGACAAATTGGTACATATTTTAGAATTTATGATCAAAAAATTGACTGCTAGTTTTTATGTTTTGTGTGTTCAATTTTATTTTTAGGCTTCTAACTGGTTGCTTTCAGGTTTTCATAGTTTAATATTAATTTTTGTGTCTTATTGAGCTAACTTGAAAGAATATAATTTTCTTAAAGAAATAAAAAAAACCCATCCCATATTTTTTAGGACCCAATGGCCAAGAGAAAACACTTATAAACACTCTAAATTGCAAAATGAACATCTAAATTTGGTGTTTAAAATATTTTCACTTACGTTGTTTTTGTTTTGTTTAAAGTTTTAAATAAAAAATACCAAGGAGTTCAAAATTAATTCATAATTAATTTTAGTGCCTTAAAATGAATTCTCAAATTAGCTAAACACTCTTAAGAGTTCTATTTTTTGTGTTTATTTATTGAAATTAGGTGTTTTTTAGTAGAATGACTATTGTACATATTGTCTCCCCCCATACCCTTTAGGGAAATTGGGTGGCCAAAATCACTCATTATTTAAATTTGTGACTTATAAAAATGAGTGAAAATAATTTTTTTAGGGAGCTCCTCAAATCCATATGGTTTGGGTGATCCTAAAATGACCATAAAATCTTTTCACTTATCTTTATTTTTATTCACTTTGGCTTGTGGGTGAGATATCGCTTCTCCCTCATAAGTTCTCTAGGGAATAATTGACCTAGGAATTCACATCCCATCATCATTTAAAACAAAATATATGGTGGGGTATGAAAATTAAGGTTGACTTATTAGGATGCTTGTTTGAGCAATTAAACAAGCTCTGTTCGTAAGATACTACCTCAGACCATAAGGGCAAGTTGGATATCATAATACACTTACAAAGTGATGGATGTAGTTGTTATCAGAAGGAAAAGACATTTTAACAATAATATAGTTAATTTGGATCCAAATGATGTGATAATCTCTTATTTTATCCACACTTGGGACCATATAGAAATGCACAAAAATTAATAAATTAGAACAACCCCACTTTCCACAGACATACTATTGATGCAGGGCGAGTAGCCCAAAGTTCCATGTCATCATACAATATCTTAAGAAAAGGGGGAGTGTAAAAAAACTACATATTCATGCACTTTTATTTTTTGATTAACACTTAAAATCCTCTTAAGAGCAAATATATTGATAGAATTTGATATTATTATGCAACCTTGTCAGTTTTAGGATCTAGGACATTACACTTAGGTGTTTTATGTTATTTTGTCCTTACTTGCATGGTCTTGAGTCTAAACTATCTATTTTTTTATCATGCAACATCAAAACAAGTAGTATGTATACAGTACTCTATTATTTGAGGAGAAATTATGCCTCTCATTTCGCACCATGCCTTTGCCTTAGTTTTTTGACAAATCTTGTTTATGTGTGGCATTTGATTGAAAAGGGTAACATTATGATACCCAATTAAATTTAGATATTTATGCATCTAAGTCTTGAAATAAACCATTTATTATTTAGAGAGTGATAATGTCATTATGTTACTTGAATTATTTCATAAACTTATTTTCCTTGTGCCAAATGGCAATTTTGAAACCAAAGCCACGTGTGCCTTTTTACAGCTTTTCCTAGTGTCGTTATGTCATTCAAATTTTGTCTAGCTTATTGTTTATTCAAAGAAGTATAGTTTCCTAAGTTGGGTTTTTAATTAATATTGCCAAGTTCAAATTCAAACATTGATTGATTTCTACCTATGCCTTGTGTAATTTTGGCATAGACATCGATCTTTCTCTTTTGGGTTGTGTAACCTAGGTTCTTTCTTGACCCAATTTGAAAACTATTGTTTGTGTATTTATTTGGGAGAAGCAACCTATCTTTTTTATGTATTTTTTTTCATGAATTATGCTAATTGACCAAGTTCATGTTTAAATCTAAATGCCTAATCTATACCAAAGTATTTCAAATTTTTTAGATTAAAATCTCATACATTGTTTTAAGTCTAGCTTTTGTGCCTTTTCCAAAAGACCTAGCACATGACTATTTTGAGCCTAACTTTTGTGCCACATTTGACCAATAGACCTAGAATTTTTTTTCTTATATTACACTTGTTTGGAACACTTTGAACCTAGAGTTTAGTATGTCATTTTTTATTCAACCACTTGAGATTTTGGTAAAGACATTTGATGTTAGAATATTTTATACCAAGTTTTAGCACAGACCATTTTGGAGATACATCTCCATTCCTTCGACCAAGTTAGATCATGTTTGGACCAATTTTCCTTTTGGACATTATTTTAATGATTTTATAGAAATCTAGGAATTTTAAAAAAAGTTCATCATTGATATGGATATGTCTCGTTACACTTGTAATGGAGACATGCACAATCCATGCTATGATGAAATAGCCACACAAATTGACTTTATTCAAGACCCCTATGGTGAATAAGTGGTTTGTGGGATATATCCTTATCCTCCTTATAATTCCCAATATGGGGAATAAATACAAGATCCTCAAGAGTATCATGTGGTGATTCCCTCTTTGGGTCAGTTAGCATACCAAATTTTTCCTCTCACCATTCATGGCATCTAGTCCCCAACCTATACCGTTAATTATCCTTCAAATTGTGTGATTAACCAAGTTCTATATTATCCAAGGATTACCTTAATAGGACCCAATCCTTTGTATTATGTAAGAAATCAAGATCTACAACACCCTACCACTACCATTCTAGGATCTCATCCTTTGGATTGAGTGAGTAATCAAGCTCTAAAATTACCTAACATTACCATTATAGGGCCTCATCCTTTGGCTTGTGTGATAAATAAATCTCCACAAAACTCTACCATTACTATTCCAAGACCTTGTCCTTTGGCTTGTGTAAGAAAAAAAGCTTCACAATGCCCTACCATTACCATTCTTGGCCCTTCCAAGTATGATAGCTCATTATCTCAACAAAGTTTTGCACCCACAACTAGATGGGTTATGGTTATTATCCTAGGTTGGGAACTATCCTTTGTTAAGCCTATCATTATCCAACCAATATTCATTATTTAACCATTGCCAACCATTCCCCACTCTAGAAAAACCCTACCAATTTTCTAGCCATAAGCAAGAAAATTAGTACCTCCTTAATTAAGACAATCATTTAAAGACTAAGATATATTAAAAACTAGTATTTTACAACTACTTATAAACCAAGACCAAGAAAACAAAGAAATCCAAGATGTTTTTGTTGAACCACCTATTTGTGATGAGTCAACCTATGATAAATCACCTTTTAATACTATGCTCCTTATCAAGAAGTCTCACTTTGATAAGCCAATATTTTCTAAGTCACTTTTTAATGATTATAACCACCTTTGGAAGAATCATTACCTCAACTATTGTCTTATTTGTCAAGAGGCTCCCCTTGACAAGCTAGTCTCTATCGACTTGTCTCTTGACCTTTTTCCCCTCATGGAGGAGTCTCAATATGACATACCAGTCTTTATGGAGCCCATTATGCCATCACAAGTCATTTTTTATCTAATACCAAACATTCCATAAGACATATTTGTAAAAACATCCATACTAGATGAAGAATCAACATTGAATTCAATTTCTATTCTTAAACTAACATCATATTTAGCATCAAAATCAGAATCAACATTAGTCTCAACATCAAATTTAAAGTCCTTTGAGTTAGACTCAACTTAATAATTAGAATACATTTATGGCTATTATAATATTGGATACATATGCCTCTTAGATCAATTTAAATACAATTGTGATCCTTCTATGGTTTTTGAGGATGATTAATTTAGCTTTGACATAAGTTATCCTAGTATCTTTTATGAAGATTGTGTGACCTCTCCCCATTCCATTAACATTACACATGTTAGTACCACCACCTAACCTAGACATTATATTAACATTCCACCTCCCACAAGTGTCGACTGGGATTGACAGAAACATACCTTGTTAAAATGCATCCATGGCAACATATCAGTTATAGAATATTAGGGGGACCAAGACCACATTCATGTAAAATAAGAAAAATCTCATAGTGAAACTTTTTTAGAGGTGCTTGGGGAAAATTAGAAAAATTTAGTGGTCTTATCGAGAGCATATTTAGAATTTTTTTCCCTCACCATAACCAAATTTATGTAAATTTTAGAATTAACAATAATATGTGTGCCTAAAAATCTTGATCTTCATTTGTTGCCCAAAAATTATATATTCCATTATCATCCACCTTTACATCACCAAATAAAACCATTTATCCACTATTTATCCACATTTATCATTTTGAGATGTACTTTCCTTTATAGAGGCTAAAAAGATATCTTGTATCAACATTTGAAGGAAATAGAATAAATGACCAATGAAGATCAAAACATTTTTCAAGTCCAAATATGAAGTAGATTTTTGATATAAAAACTATTGAGAAGAGGTTTGGGATATAAATTTACATGATTAACTATTTTGGTTGTATCATTTGTTGATCAGGACGTGCATCTTCACATTAACAAGAACAATAAACCTTTTACTTCACTAAAAAAAATTACCTTGTCAAAAATCATGCCTTTAATATTTGCCTTTTACCTTTCCATTTTCCATTTTCCATTCCTCTTGTCATTGTTTCATACCCTACCATTTAACATGCTTTATCATTTGGGGGAAACCCTATTACCATTATATTCAATTGTCATAACATCACCGTCTTTAAACCATGCCATACCATATGCCATCCCACCATGCTTTTCCTATTATAATAAATCTTGTTTTTACCTACCCTACCCAAGCCTATTTTGATCTTGTTTTCTTTGGTTCTTCCTACACCTTCCATGAGGGGCTTCTGATCTAGTTTTAGTAGTTTTAGAATTTTGGGTTTAAATAACAGTCTATGAAAGTAGTGTGATAGTAGATTTGGAAAGATATCTTTCATTTATGTTTGAATGGTACCATTGATTATAACCACCTTTGGGAAAATTAGTATTCCATCTTATATTACTAAGTATAACCACCTATGGGCAAATTAGTATCACAAACCTATGCTGTTATTTCCTAATTATAATTGCCTATGAGAAAATTAGGAACAACACCTTTTACCATACATTGATTCATCACTTTACCATTATTATTCTCATTTACCTTAATTTTTGAACTTGTTGTGACCTAGTCAGTTCTCACCACCTTTTATGTTGGAATAACTACTATGACTTGAGGTCTTAATGAGACTATGTATGTCATGCTCGATTCACTTTGAGGTCAACTCACTCCCCTTTTTCCATATAGTCTCACAATTTTATGAGAAAAATAATCCAATGATCTCACCATGTTGTAAGTGATTTCTCATAATTATTAGTTGAGTTAAGATACCTCAAACTTCCAAAAACATTTCAAAAATTTTAAAATCCAAAAATATGTTCCTATTTAAACCTAGTCAATCATCCTCGATCCACCTTACATGGGTAAAATCCATTGTTAGTTCTAATCCATTCCATTACCATTAGGGGTATGACCTTTCCATTCTCATATATCCTTACTTGGGGGAACCACCAATTTATCATTATATTAAGACTTCATGCATAGGTATTCACTTGATTGATGATAGGCTACTTTCTGTTGATTTTACTTTTAGTCTTTCTATGTGTTTGATTGCTTAGTTATTTATCTATTTGTTTGTTTGATTTGATTGTTGTGCCTTGAATGAGTCTATATTAATTCATTGGGTGATTCCTTGTGCATTATTATTGAGTCTATCCATATTCATATGTCAACATTATCATCATGGTTTCTATCATTGGTGTATTATTTTCAATTGTTTATTGGATCAGGCTTATGCTTATTATAACTAAGTCATCATGGTTTTTTATATTATGGTGACTACCATCACATGTTATATCAAAAATAATATCAAGAAATCTTACAAGTAATGGAGCCACAAAAGTTTCTCCTTGGTAACATTAGCAAATCCTCCCACCCATATTGATCAAATCAACCCCTTTACCATTCTAGTTATATCAATGATAATAATGATGAGCATATCCACTTTGAAAGATATAACTAAATCATTTCCATTGATTAATTCTTATTATTTCAATCATATCTTTCATCATTTTTTGCATCCCCTTATTCTTAGGTGTTTGTGGCTTCTTCAATCATTAGACCACTACCTCTATGTTTGTGCCCACTCATATTTATTCTATATGATAGGTTATATATTTGAGTTATGCTTATCAATCTACCTTACTAGGGCACAATCAAAAAAATCATTTTTAAATATTGGTCATCTTAATGATTATAACTACCTATGGGAAAATCATTATTTTGACTCATCCACCCTAACTAGGGCATATGCCTGTGCCACTAATTATAACCACTTTTGGGAAATTCAATGTCTTAAAATTTATTACTAATTATAATTGCATTTGGGTAAATTATTAATCTTTTAAAGTAAATTCATGAAAGCATTATCTTTCTTGGATTAATCTCACTCATGGGTTAATCTAATTCCTATTTTATCCTACATATATTGATGATTATACTTACATGTGGGTAAATCATCCTTTTTTTTTACCCAACTGGGGTAGCTCATTATACCATTGATTATAACCACATATGGTCCAATCAATCTCTTCTACCTATTTTATCTTTTTTGGTCCCATTATTTATTCTTTTTGAGGGATCGATCGCTAACCCCTCTAGCAATCACTCCCTTAAGGGGGTATTTATAGTTCATCCATTACCATTGAATTAGTAGGCATACATGATATTTTCATTATTTGAGAAGATGTTACTATGGTACAACTTACAACATCTTTCCAAATAGGGTCAAACTTTAGACATCTAAAATTGGCCACAACTAGCCTCCAATTGGACTTTAGATCAATTCCTATCAACCATTGCAAATTAAGCCTAGGAATTTTTGAACATCCCAAATTTACTTATGTATCATTTATCAAATCTTAAAATCATGTTGAGACATCCATAATTGGGGTATTCTATCATATGAAATAATAATCTCTCATAGATTCATTCCTAATCACCTTGCGACATAACAACTATCAATTTGGCATATGGACTATTAAGTGGGGCACTTGCACACTTAAATAAAATCTTGAAAGAGTTAAAATGCTAATCTGAATTAGTTAACAAGCTAAACCAAATTATATGCCTAGTTTAATTATCCATTTGAAATTTATGAATATGTAAAAAAGGAAATTAAAAAGTTCAAAATATCCTAGCCTTTCATCATTGCCTTTATGAGTTGTCAAGCTCTTGTAAAATATCTATTTTATAAACCCATTCCTAGTAATTGAAAATCATGATTATTTGACAACTATTAACTCTACTGGGATTATATTTTACTCAACTAGGTTAGGTTTGAACACATTACAAGCCTTAAAGACACCCTAACTCACCTTGAGTGAGAGTTAAATCCTTAGGATATAAATACAAGGCCATACCTCTTCATTTACAAGCTTAGATATTGTAGAGTTATTATGCAAGATTTTATTCATAATACTCATGAAATTAATGCTACCATGCCCAAATCTTAAGCCAATAAATCACAAGCCAAGGTTCTAAGGAGAGGTGAAACCAAAAAAGCTCCATTAAAAAAGACTTCTTGATGCACAAGCTAAGCAAGGCATTCAACAAGACATTTGAAATCTCCAAGGAATGTATAAGAGTGCTTATTTTATGTTTTTATTATGGTTTTCATGTGTTTGATTGTTACTAAGCTTTCCCTAGCATCTAAGCTAGAGGTGTTAGGATTTAGTGTGTTATTTTGAGTTTTATTTCTTGGACTAACACAATACTAATCTCTCCTTTTGGATTCCTTGTTCAAAATAATGTTATTTCTATTTTATGCAATGAACTAGATCTTTATAAAATTGTCATTGTGGAATGTGCTTTTAGCTATTTGTTATGATCAATTTATCTTTCAAAGATATAATTATGAGATTTAATTATAATGACTTTCACTTAGACACTTTATTTATGTTTATTTCAATTTGAGTGCTTAATTATATTTGAATAATGTTATTTTCTTTGCCTTATATCTCAATAGGTGTTGTTTAAGCTAAATCATCACTTCACTTATATTTGAAACCTTATTTTTTAGCTTACTCTTCCATTTTTTTACCTCTTGATGAGACCCATATATTTTATTATAAAATATCTCTAAATATTCATATTAGGGTGTTATTATGATCATTTAGGTGAATCTCCCTCATGGGATTATACGTTACATGTTATTCCATGCAGACTACGTAGGAGAGTAAAAACCTTCAACTCATGTCTTGGACAAATTATCAGTAGTCTTTGAATGAGAGGGGAAACCCATGAGGCATATTATGTGTCTAAAAATGTGTCAACATAGACCTTAAAGGGAACTATAATGAGGGCCTCTTGTGATTATTCCCCCCTTGTGTTTTTCATCTCTTGTTAAATATATTAAAAATCCCTAAAAATTAGACAACTATAAAATCAAAAAGAGATAAAACATCTATTAAATATGGGAAAAAACCATTAGTTTCCCTAGATACCAACATGATATTATAGAAAATGCTTTGAATTAAATTCTAAAGTTTCAAAATGATGGAACAATTGAAAAGCATATTTTGTCTTTCAAAATGATTATGGGATTCTTAAATTTTCAGCATGAAGATGTAGCATGTAGGATATTTCATTTCACATTGGATGGTATTGAATATGAACAGTTTCTAAATTTAATGCTCAGTTTAGTTCAACACTAGAAAGATTTATATAATGCATTTATTTTACATTTTCAACAACTTATTGACCCTTTTACTTTGTTGAATCAATTTCTCACACTTGAAAGATAACCTAAAGAACTAATCAAGGAATTCAATCTAATATTTAAAGATATCTATAGTATCATTTATAAAAATTATAGACTATTATGAATTAATCCTCACATGGGTGTATTAGTTAGTTTAGGTTAATACTCCAAATTATTAAATATTAACTAGTATGTATATATTTAATATGTGGAGAGGTTTATTAAATAATGTAATTGAGTTGTGAAAACAATTTACATAGTGTTTTGGGAGAGATTTAGGGAATAGGATGAGAGATAATAGGGATATTTGTGTGATATATTTAGGGAGTAGGTTAGGTAGAGATTTTAGATATTTGAGATAATAATAATCTCCCTATTTATTAGAGATATTTAAACTATAAATTTAATTATTGTACTAATGAATAATAAGTTAGATGATTGGTAGAAACTTTGTGGTGGTGATTTTCACACCTAAGATTTATATCTATCCAAATATGGGGTAAAAATTACATTAAATATTAGATCAAGTTTCATCAAAGTCATATCTTATCATTGTTTGTAAACTACTCATAGTTTTTTGTCAAATAAACACAATGGCTATGCAATATCAACCACTTAAAAATCAATTACTTGTTCATTAAAACATTTCTTGCACTTTTTCAATAGTCAAAAAATGTGGATCATGTGTGAAACCACTTATCTTGATCTATTCACCTACATCTCTTTCACATCTATTCTGTTCACTCTTTCCATGGTAACTCACTCCATTTTTGTCCATTATGTTCATGCTTAGATTTTTGTGCATTTATCCTAGTTTATGTGTGTTTTAATAAGAAATTATGAGATTAAACATTTTATATGTTTTTGAGTAAAATGTACCTCATATTTTAATTTAAAACATCAAAAACTATTTGGATCAATTGTAAACAAGACATATTTGTGTTTGGGTCAATTTTGGGCTATTTTGGAGGTTTTTAAAGTTTGCTAGTTGATTCAATCTCCATGGTTTTTTTGAAGAAAAAAGAAAAGGAGAAATTAGTTTTTAGAGTGTAATATTAGGGTGTAATTAGATGAAACTCCTTGAGTAAATATTTATACATTGATTTAATCTATGTTGGAGATTAGCCTTTACGTATATTTGAAATGGATTTATCTTGGTTTGGAGGTTTTCAAATCAGATCTTTGAGGATTTGTATTTTTGGTTTGAGGGTTTGGTTTCAAAAAAGTCACTACATTGAGATCTCTAAATTTGATCTCATTCATTATATACTCTTTAACATGCATCAATATCCCATTTGTCAAGTTATAATCCTAATCTAGACTTCATTGCATGAATTCAGTTGTTGAAGGATTCATAGTTTATGAACTGTAGTCTTGTATTTAGAAAGCAACTTAATGAATTAAAGCTTAAGCTTCCCACATAGGTGTTTGGTTTAATTGGTAATAATATTTATTTAATCTCAAACCTTTTTAGTACTCAACTATCAATGTAGATTGAGCCCTTTTATGTTGAATGTAGCCTACTTTACCTTGATAGGTGCAGTCTATAGCTTAGTAAATTTCTCAAGCTTACCCTAGTTTGTCAAACTCAGCTTCCAAATGTCCTATGCACATACTCCTCCATGGAAACCTCTCTTCCATATTGACTATCATGATAGTATTCCTTCACTTAACTCAAAACAATGACACCAACTTCATTTATCTCGACCCTATGGTTTAAATCACCTCACTTCTATTTTTGACATGTCGTTTCCTGTCTTCAATTTGAGAACTCATAGACCCTAATCAAGATCAAAATCATTGTCTTATCTCCCATTCTCAATGAAAATTTGGCCTTGATATGATTAAAACCTATGTTTTATCTTGAATAAATCACCAAAAATGTATTTATATTATTTTTTAAATTCTTAAAGCCATCATTTTAAAAACTTAAAAATTAATTTTGTCTTATTTGCATTTAGTGAGATACATATCTTGTTTGGCTATTAAATTTTGTGAATACACTTTTATAGGTTAGAGATCATGGGTTTGACCCACACCTAGAACCACAAAGCATATATTTTGGTGAAAATTTATTTATAGGATTTTTCCAAATGGGTTAATGATTTTTTTTGCAAAGGGATTCTATTGTTGAAATAAATTATAAGACCTTTTGGAAATTTTGAAATATTGTGTTTTTTAAAAATTATATTTTCCTATGATGAATTTTTTTAAGGGATATATAAATGTTTTTCCAACAATTTTCTAAAATTGCTATTATTATAAATGGTTGCAATTTTAGTGGAAAACAACATCCAAGGAGACTTTACATTGAGGAGGGGTGGATATTCAAATCAAGTGGAACATTGAACATTAGAAACAACCCAAAATACACCACCAAAATGTAACAATTCCAACCAATGTTACGAATAAATAATGAGGATGGTCACATGCATTTTACAAAAATAAAATTTTATGATGTTTTCTATCATGTGACCATTAAGGGGGGAAATGTTGGGAATTATTACTCACATAGGTGTATTATTTAGTTTAGGTTAGTAATCCACATTATTAAATATTAATTAATGTTTGTATATTTAATATGTGGATAAGTTTATTCAATAATGTGAGTTGTTAAAATAACTCATGTAGTGTTTTAGGAGTGATTTAGGGGATATTGTGAGATATCATAGGGATACATGTGTGAAATATTTAGGGATTAGGTTAGGGAAATATTTTAGAGATTTTAGATATGAATAATTTCCATATTTATAATAGATATTTTAAATATAAATTTAACCTTTGTGCTAATGATAACTAAGTTGGATGACTGATATAAAATTTGTGGTGGTGCATTTACACACTTGAGCTTTATTTTTATCTAGATATGGTGTAAAAATTACATCAAACTCAAAATTATTACATTATATATTTATACATAAATGATTTATATCCCCTCAAATCCATGTTATTGAAACCAAATATAACATATACTTTATCTTTAGCATACATAGACTTGATTGTCACATGTGATAGGGAGTTGTCTTTTAAAACAATAATGAAATATCTTTAATTTCATTTATATGTTATAATTAAACCAAATAATGAATGTGTTGTAGATGAAAATGAATTTGATATTAATGGATATCATTAACATGGAAAATTTTGTGTATTGTGACTTTGAGAGTGCTGTGAAAGAGGTTCACATAGAAGAATCACAGGATAATTTGGAATATTAAAGTGAAGAGGAAATAATTTTTAGAAGTCAAATTGATCAACATGTTATTATATGAGTCAATTTTTTAAATAAAGATATCGGTGATGAAGAAATAGAGGAAATTGTTTGTGTATAATAATAATAAATAAAAGAACATGATGTTGGTGATTTTTTTTGCGATATTTGAACAAGGATATGGATTTTTAATAGGTGCAAAATGTTATGGAATTAATTAGAATAATTTTAGAAATGAATAGGATCTCAATTATGATATCAAATTGAATGTGTTACATATATTTTAGATGGGTTATGCTCCCATTTTTGAAGATGTATAAATTCTCATTAAAACTATGCATTGTGAAGAAACAAAAACCTATCTCCTAGGTGAATCACATCATGAAGAGTTGGTACTCATTATGCCTCTGATCCCAAATATCATTATAAGTTTATGTCAAAGAATCATATGAATTCATTTGGCTTAAATTTGAGGCATGATTCATTGAATCTAATGATTTCATTGATTTTATGTTTGGTAAGTATCTTCATGAGAAATGTATGCTATTGCATCTTCTTGGAAATGGATTTTATAAATTAAATTAGTCTTATAAATAATATAAGGATGATTTTTAATATGATTAGAACTATAAAAATTTAAAGCTTTCTCTTTATAATAATTTTTAAGTGTTTAATGGAAAGTTTGCAGGCCCACCCTCCAAGCCTTGAATGTATATATTTTTAGTTTAAGAGTAGTCTAGGCTTAGAATAGAGAGATATTTAATTTATTTTATATACTTCCTATTTTATTTTTATTTTAAAAATTCTATTAGGTTTTGCCTATCCGTTTTGTTGATTTTGTAGTGAAATAGAAAATCCTTTCCTTTTGATTCCTCACAATGTTTTGATTAGTTAAGTCCATATTTCCTTGAAAAACATAGCACTATAACCCTTGGAAAATCCTAAACTAGATAAAGAATCAATAAATCCATTGTAAAGAGTTAAAAATTTGGAAGGTTTGATTTTATTTTAGATAGCTAATACCATTAAAAAGTGTTTCATATTTTTAAGTCAAAATGGAATAATAGTTTTAATAATTAGTATATGGGTTAAGAACAATTTTCTTACTAAATATAGGTCAATGCTATAGTTTTAGGAATCAAAAATTTATATTTGGGTCTTTAAAATAATAGATGAGGAATTATTTATGATGAGATTTTTTTGAATTAAAAATTTTACCTTGGCTATATTGGTTCCCAACCCTCTTGGAGTAAATAAAATAAAAATTAAAATTAAAAAGATAATATGAATATCTCAATAAAATTAAAAATTTTCTCCTAAGCAAGGGTGATTTAGGTAACCTTCACTAGGGATATGAATGCCCGACTAGTAATGCAGGAAGGCCTAGAGTGGAACGAAAGGTAAAATTTTAAGGTTATAGATGCCTTTCTAGTAGTAGATCAATAAATTGAATTGCCTTTCGTAACTTTGAATCATGAAATTTACTCCAATGCTATATATAAAAACCTAAAAAATAAATGTATATGAATCACTCTTCACATATGTCTTTGTAGATGTATTAAAATATAGAACATTATGTGCTAAAATTGAACCAAATATCCAATTTTTCTTTGATCATATAAAAATTTATTTCATGGTATATTTAGGTTTGTCTAAGGTAAAACTAGAAATTATGGGATCTAAACACTTAACAATGTTTCCTCATAGAATTTGTCATTTGTTATGACCAACACACCCTATTATTTTCAAAGCTAAAATCCACATTAAAAATAACATAATGAGAAAAACATCCAAAATTCCATGAAAATATTTATTTTATTTTATTTTTTAGGTTAAATAATTATAAAATATGCTAATGATTATTTCATGAAATATTTAAAGTTGGACATATGTAAGCAAATCCAAATTTTAGTGATTATTCATGCAAATTTTCACTATGTTTTGGAATAATTTGGTATTATTTGGGAAAATTTAGGATAAAGGATTTAAAAATATTTATGATCAATTTATTATATACTTTCCCTTTCACACAAGTCATCTTTTTTACTTTACTAAATTTATTATTGTTTGGTCACTAAATTTTGTTCTTTATCATGTAGACTTAAAGACTCAATCACATGTTTTTTCACTTAGTTACATTTATTCACATCACTTTATAAATTTATAATGTGATGAATAAGATTTTTTAATCCATGTAGCACTCAATTTCATCATTCAAACATAGTCACATGCTCAAAGGACTTATTCATAGGATTTCTAACTTTATCACATTGCCTCACACTTATTTTTAGCATCTAGACTTGGAACTTTCTCATGCTTGTTCATAGAAAACCTAAGTTTTAATTTTTATGGATTTTTATAGATTTAAAAATAATCACAAATTTTCAAAATAAAATATTTATTGGGCTCAGAAGTGCCACAAGTCATATTATCACAATTTTGCATCTTTATGACTTGCCAAAATAAGATTACTAATCCCAAACACTTGTGATAGTATGAAGAAAGCACACCTTGGTAATATTTGACCTCACATACTCTCACATTTATATAGATATTGTAATGTAAATATAACTCAACTCATTGGTGCCACATAGAATATTATCACAAAATCATAGTGTTTATAACCAAAAAATTGAAAAAAACTAAGTTGTGAATGGTATGAATCTTCAAGCAATGCCACACATTACATTTACATTATATATCACCTTCATAACATGAAAAATAAGTTATTTGGGCCTAATAATTTTAGGATTATAAAATAATTTCATACCTCAATGTGTCACTACCCAGTGACATGGGCACATTCTCAAAACATCATAAGATCAAAGGGAAACACAATATGTTTGAAGGGTGATGCCCTTGAAGGAATGTGACCCAATTAAAACATGACACATGTATTCATTTTGAATGCATTAATAGTTTAATCCTATACTTAGTATAATTTGAATCAAACAAAAGGTGTCACTTGTCAAATATATAATCATTTGTAAAGGAAACTAGATTTTATGTTTGTAGGCTAAAAGCCAAGGTCAATTATGTTAAAATATGCCATGTAGCACAACCATAAGGAAAGGGGACACAAAATAACCTAGTTTTCAAACAAAAAAACCATGCCACTCCAAGGATATAAATTCAAAATTGATATTCATCACCACCCATCAAATTGTCAAATTTGTAGACATAACAATAACTCATAATCCTTAATCACCACCCATTAAAATTTATGGAAATTGAAGAGAATCACATTTATCAGGCAAGGGAGAACCATGATCACCTTGATCACAAGTAGTTTATTGATATGATATTTTAAGGGAATTAAATTCATAAAAATACATTTGAAGTGGCATAATGTGTTGAGGTGATTTCAAGGGAATGACCCATTATGGTTTTGGATAGTGATGCCTACTCCATTGTTTTGTGTTATCTATTTTTTCCTAATCCTGGAAACCAAATTTTTCATCATGGAAATAAGTGGGTAGGGTATTGTGTTATATAAAATCACATTTTTTAAAATTTTAAAAAATTTGGTTGATATATTTTCCTGGCTCACTTGCTAACTTATTGACAGGCTGCCCAAGAGGTTAGCTCTCTCTGGCTAGCCAAATTACATTGATATTTAACCTGATCACTAGTTAGCTAATGAGAGAAGGGAGATTTTAATAGAACACAAAGAGATACATTTGAAATTTTATGGAATGTTCATGACATTTTATTTGTCTACTCTATTTTTATTTTTTCTCAAATCTAGGTTAATGCTATGTATTTGTGAGATTTAAATGATTACCATAAAGGTTTACTTTTTTTATTGTGAGTATATTAAATTTTTTGATTTAAATATTTTTATCATCTTAGATAATTAACCTTTGATCCATTTTTGTTGTGTATATATATGTTTTTCTTATTTTTATGAATCGAATTAGATCTTTATATAGTTTCATGGTAGAATGTGTTTTTGGCTATTTTTTGTGATCAATATATCTTGCAAGGAGATAATTATGAGATTAACCCATAATTGTTATCCCTTATAATATTTCTATATGTTTATTCTAATTTGAGTAATTAACTAGATTTGAATAATGTTGATTGCTTTGTTGTAGATCTCAATAGGTGTTGTTTAAATAAATTATCACTCAGTTAAAGTTTGAAACTTTCTTTATTGCCTTACCCTAAATTTTTTTTAATTTTTTAATTGAGAATGAACTATTGTATTATATCATCATTTTAAATATGCATAATGGTACGATGTTCTAATCATTATGGTGAATCTCCCTCGTGGGATTGTAGTACACCCACTTTTGTTCCATGATAAATATGTGGGAGAGTCAAAACCTACAACTCATGACCTATAAATATTCCAATAAATCTTAAAAATATAGGGTGAAAACCCCTGAGGTATATTATGTGTCTAAAACATGCATCAACAACTGAAGTTTGACCTAAAGTTTGGAGAAGAGTTAAAGTCTCAAATGTGTAGAGCACCTAATCTGTCAATCATTAATATAAAATTTATAAAATGTAAGACATTAAATATTTTATTAATTTTCCTCTCCTAAATCCAAGGATAAATGTGTTATCCAAATCTATAGTATCCTTCAACTAGTCTC